>JBAIZL010000004.1:165047231-165107231 GCA_036971475.1 Prosapia bicincta
TAACACTAAGTGCACGCATCGGTATCAACACTACTAGGACATCAAGCAATGTCGTTCACGGTGAAAAGTCATAGATTTCTAAACCGCATTCAGAAAGCAAGCTGGTAGCTAAGACTAAGCTAAATTTTCCTAATCCGGTTATGCTACCGTGTCTTCTGGGGTTGCAACGATTGGTTGAAGAGGCCCTGAAGGATTAGATGATGGCAAGCTTGATTACATCGATGGCCAAAGATTTTCGTACATTCATCAATCTCACGTGTTTTTACTGTTACATATATTACACGGGATTAAAGCTGATTTTAGTTATAATATATTTAATGTTCTGGCTATTCCGGTAAAATAAATTTACGTAGGAAAACATCATGGAAAACCTCGTACGAAAGC
This sequence comes from Prosapia bicincta, assembly GCA_036971475.1. Lineage (NCBI taxonomy): Eukaryota > Metazoa > Arthropoda > Insecta > Hemiptera > Cercopidae > Prosapia > Prosapia bicincta. The sequence goes on from JBAIZL010000004.1 coordinate 165,047,616, forward strand.
GATATATTTAAATATAGGCTACCACCTGGACACAAAACGTTTCCGCACTTTTTCTTCTGCGTATCATTGTTTATAGACCTATGGTTATTTTCCTAAGAATTATTTTTAACTTGAACGCCGACCAAATCACTTGTCCATAAAGTACATCAAGTGATCAGTATATTCTACCTCCAAAACAATGCATTGAGACTGATATTTGATGCTGCGAAGTTTACCCCAATTGCAGCGTTAGAAAGTCAAACAGATATTGAGCCCCTTAACGCTCTCAGAGACAAAGCTACTATCAAATTCTTCGAAAGAGCCGTAAGAACCAACGATCTGGAAGAAATACAGATGCGCAAACAAAAGCCTTGATAAGAAATAAGAAGACATGGATTGGAAGAATCAGAGCGACAACCTTTCAAGAAAACTAAATATATAAAGGAAAAGACCGAAATACCATCGTGCACATCAATACCTGGTATAAGCCTGAGAAAGGCCGACATCCAAACCTGCGAACGCAAAGCACTAACAGAAGCTATGATCAACGAGAGGTATCCGGCCGACGAATGCAGATGGATCGGCAATGCATGACGCATGCGGAGCCGGATATTTCTCCTCAATTGGGCAAAAATCAATAGCAGTGGGAAAAAACGGAACCAACTTCGAAGGAGAAGTGACCGTCATCCAGAGAGATTCTTCTGTCGGCCAACACTAAGAAGGTAGTTTTCCTCTCGGACTCAACATCCGCGATTCAGGCGATCGCCTCCCCAAAGCCACAAGAAGGGAAGGAAATAAACAACTGCCAGAAAACACTCCGCATGTTACAAAAAACAACACAGATCGCAGTACAGTGGGTGCCGGGGCACTGTGACATCAGAGGAAACGAAAAAGCAGATAGTTTGGCCAAGCATGGCTGCTCCGTGGCTCAGCCTATCCTCCCTCTCTCATACCGCAGTGTCTGTCGGAGTATAAACAACACTATCAGCGACTCCGTGAAACGGGACAGGAAACAAGCTGCTACAGGAAAGCTATTGGATTAGATCATCCAATCAAGCATACCACTAGATCTTCCGAGAGGCATAGCAGTGGCTTTGTTTAGGATGACCACTGGACATGATTACCTGCAGAGACACCTGCATCGCATGAAAGTGGTAGACACACCAATCTGCCCACTCTGCTCCGACAACGAAAGGATGGCAGAGCATCTTACCACTTGTAACGGCATGAAGGATATCTTTCACGAGGAGTCCAGGGAACGATTCGCTACTTTATACTGGGAGGCACGTCGTCGAAAGGCTGAGAGGTCAAGCACGGGCGTTGGCTGAAGTAAGAAGTAAATAAGTATATTCTACCTAGCTAAGGTACAAGTATGAAGCGAGTTGCGAATTACACCACTATAACTCGTTAAAAATGCGTTCCCAGAGCTATGTTTATAGAAACTTTTAATATTACTACCCCTGAGGAACAAGCCTTGAAAGTTTCTCCGTTTATCTCGAAAGAAACTCACTGTGAAGGTTTTGTTAGAAATATTTGAAATACGTATCTTAATATTTTTTTAAATTTTTGTTGTGACATTTTCTTAATGCAAACATAAACGGATTATTGCCCATCTGTGCACTGGCATGTGATTAATGTGCTGTTGTGATTTAGTTTACATTTAATTAATACAAATTATTGACATCAATATATATATTCTGCTTCTAATGGTTTATAGTATTATATTATATAAACATTATGGATTTTACTCGAAGGAGTGTGCATAACATCAGCCTAAATCTATCAAGTTACATAGGGCAGGATATTTACTAGTGGAGTAAAACAGTAGTCGATGCATAATTTGATTAACGTGATTCATTTCACGTTTAAACACTGTAATAATTTAAATATTTATTGCAACTTATTGAAATTTTTCTTTTGAAAACACTGATTATATCAGACTTGTGTGAATATACCAAAATGCATATAACTAATAGTAGGCAAAGACGAGATTTACGACCATAGCTTAGACAACCGTCAAATAAAGAGGGTACAAATGTGCACATATCTAGGTGCGATCTTTCATAAGAAAAGCGACAGTGAGGATGTAATCAAGGTAAGATAAAAAAAAGCAGATTAGTGTCACGAGCATTAGACTCTCTTCTTGGCAAAATACAATCACTAAAGAGAAAAAAGAAACACATTTGTAAAAGTATTGTTCAGAGCGTTACACTCTACAGTCCAGAGTTGTAGGATGTCACCAGAGCTAATAGTAACAAACTAATGACGATGGGAATGGACTATCTACGACGAACCTGTGGTGAAACGAGCCTTGAAAGGGTAAGAAATGCAAAAATACGTAACGAAATAGACATGGATGGAAATATAAGGGAGGAGATAGAAAGAAGGTAACTAGCACGTTTGGACACATTAAGAAGATGACGAAAGAAAGTTGGTCCCGAAAGAAACTAGAGTGGATTCGCGCTGAGATAAGGAAGAGAGGACAACCACGAGGAAGTTGGCGAAGCAATGACTGCAAGAAACCTACAAGAGGCATTTACATATGACAGAAGAAATTGGAAATTGGGGACGGAGAGGTGGCGTCGCCAATAAAAACGTTTAGTCAACTATATATATATGTAAGAAAAATATTAATCACAATTTTCTTGTTTTGAATTTTGGCGCGTTGCGATTATCAGCTGTTTGTTATTTTTAGAAAGATTTTCAGCTGTTGGTAATTTAGCATTTTTTGCTTGTTGTCAGAAACGTTGAAATATGGTTGTTACGTGGAATATTGATTTATTAAAAATAATAGATAAAATTGAGTGAACTCTGTTGCGACACAATAATTTAAACTAAAATAATTAAGAACATTAAATGTCGTTTCTCCGTTCACAGGTATTTATATTATAAGTTATACAACATACAAATCTGTGGAACATGATAGTATGTATGATAAACATACATACTTGTACAGAGAAACTCAGTTTTGTTCTTTATTTTAATTACTGTTGCAAATAATAAAATACCATTATACACCACACACAGACACACACACACACACACACACACACACACACACACACACACACACACACACATATATATATATATATATATATATATATATATATATATGTATTAATCAATAAATAAACAACATATTTATTATCGGATAATTACTGCATTTATCAAAAGGTAAATATGCACTTTTCATTAGAGAGGATGATAGATAATTAAATTTTAATGAATTTAGATAAAATTTAGCGTTTGTACTTTTATGTAAGCAATTAATTATAATTGGTAATTTTTGGATTAATATATGTTGAGAAAGTGTAGCTTCTTAGGTTCCAATTCAAACAACCAAAGATTATATTTGTCACTTTTGCATTCCTTTAGAAACGTTTTGTTTTACACAGATTGAATCAGGTTTTATTGAAAATAATTAGAAATGTTGCATAATGCTTGTTATATAGAGAAAGCCAGAGAGTACGTGGAACCTCAACGGGCGTCCTTACACGTGTAAGCCGAGCCCACTACGTAAACACAAGGGCGCTTCAGTCAAGTGCTTCTAGTAGAAGTGCAATTCCATCCCTAATCATACTTAAATTCAAATCTGTAAAAGTGAAATGTTTTCATTACAAAATTGGTACAATATTTTTCTGAATTTATGTTTGTTGTTGCATAAGAATGCATAAGAGTTAATGGTCTCTACGAGTTTTAAGGTTTTATATATATATATATATATATATATATATATATATATATATATATATATATATATATATATATTTATATATATATAATCCTACTTGGTATATTTACGAGTGGACTTTCTAGAACTACTAATTACGTGTTCTCATTTTCAAGCCTACTAAGGGTAAAGAGGCAGGTAAATCTCAGTTGTAACTGGATTCAAAATCTATTTTGCATTCGTTCGATTCGGAAATATGTCCTAGTGAAAATAGTTTATAAATACCTGATATAAATGTAAGTGGGGACTTTACGTCATTCTACCCTTAAACCTGTCACTTTTAGCCTATTGAGTCATCTCTCCAAATCTAGTCTATTATAATTTGACCGTGATTTTTATAAGAAGTTAAGACGTTTTATTTATTTAAAATCTAAAAAAGTTATAGAATTAGTAATAAATTTGTGGTACATTTATTAAAATAGTAGAGTAACTTAGTTATACAAAACTGCAATAAAGTAAGGCTACAAAAATTGGCGTGATAAAATAATCAAATAAAGCCCTAATTAATATATAAATGTGCAAGGATGAAGCAAGAGACAAAAGAATTTCTAGAGGAATTCGGTCAGGGAGCGATCTTTGGGGGCTCATACTACCTATAAGCCATTTACATCAAAGGCAAACAGAAGGTTAAGCTGATAATTAAGCAAAAAGCTTTACTTATATTTTTTATTTTAATATTTTAATAAATATCATTTTGTATTTATTTTATTTAACTTTTCTAAACCTTTTTCATAATGTAAATATCCAATGCAGTTTGTAAACGTTATTTATTGATATTTTTAAAGTAATGTATAAATCACAGGTGACAAATGCGGTTACGGTTATAGAAGTAAAATGCTCTTTTTTGTAAATTACGAATAATCCAAATGTATTTAATAGGTAGTTTCCTGTGTAAAAGTGTTATTAGTGTAGATATAGATGCCATTACTGTATGCAGATGTTATTGGTTAATATATAGATGTTATTGCAGTATGGAGACGTTATTGGCGAAGATGTAGATGGTATTAGCGAAGATGTAGATGCTATTGATGTAGATGTATATGTTATTGATGATAATGTAGATGATATTTGTGTAGATGTAGATGTTATTGGTGACATTGTAGATGTTTTTTGTGTAGATGTTGTTAATGGTGTAAACATCTTCGCTGTTGGCGAAGATGTAGATGTTATTGGTGTAGATGTAGATGTTGTTGGTGAAGTTATCGATGCTGTTGGTGTAAATATATATGTTATTGGTGAAAATGGAGATGTTATTTATGTAGATGTACGATTATATGTTATTGGTGAATCTGTAGATGCTATTGTTGTAGATTTAGATGTTAATGATGAAGTTTTAGATTTAATTGGTATAGATGTAGATGTTATTGGGGTACGAGATGTATGTACATGTAGAAAGTTAAATATGTTTTATAAATATATAACGATAAATAATACAAGTAAAGTTTATTTCTTCTTATTATTGAAAGGCTCATCCTTCTTTTCGCCTTTGATGTACATGGTATATAGGTAGTACGTGCTCGCAATGATCGCTCCCAGTCCGAATCCCACTAAAAGTTCATTTCTTTCCTGTTTTATCCTTGCACATTCAGATTTCACTTGGATTTCATTTGTTTATTTTAATACGTTATGTTTTTAAAACCCACTTTATTGCAGTTTTGTACAATTAATTTACTTTACTTTTTTTAATAAACTTACTAGTTGATTATTAACATTTCTATAACTTATAAAATATCATGTATCTTTTGATAAATTTGTTCAATTACTTATTTGTATCACATTTTTGCACTTTAGTCAAAATGCGTTGTTTCCTTTATCTAAAGTTTCAAACAACGATTATTAGTAGGCCTAGCTATGGTTTCGGTTAACAAATAAGAATTGCATTGTTTATTGTTGAAGTTATGTTTCATTAAGAATATGCCTTATAGTTTAGAGTTAAATATATGTGGTATTTACAGCAATAATATTAACACGTGCTCGTCAAATTAACTTTACAAATTACCACTGCGACAATGTACTGAACAAAAGCTAGACGTGTCTGCTGAGTATGTGCCTAAGCCGTGGTACTGTGAGGTAAATTGCTAATCAAGTGTTAGAACACCTCAAGATGTACATTATAAAAATTAGGCCTGCATCTTTTCTTTACCCGCTTTAAAGTTTATATTTTCGACTAAACTTCTGCAAATACTGGCATATAGCTTGAACATAGTTACTTCTCTAATTATGTTACATAATCACGCCCTTTGTTAGGCAAACATTTCTATAATCAGGAATAGTGTAATGTTTGTCTTAGGTTTCCTTACTAATTCTTCAACCATATGGTTGGGTTTTGAGGGATTCCTTTTATTGCTTCTCTAAAGAAGTGGTGTTATTAGAATGATGCCTTAATGGTTCATAGTTACTTTGCGATTGTTTCTGTTTATGTAAGTTTATTTACGTTTAAATTAAACTCATTAAGTACTTTTACACTTAACATTAAAGTGAATTTAAGAAGAATGTACTCATACAAAACGTTACGATAGCGCTAAGCGACGCTTGTCATTTTCTACCATTGGGAAAGACATTGACGAGCATCGCTTAGTACGATCGTAAACCTTTTGAATGTTTTCTTCAATTGTAAGTTCTGTAAGTTGGTAATTTATTTGGTTCTAACTTTGAAATTTTGTCAATCGTCATAGGTTTAATGTATTTACATTGCCTTAATGTATTTACATAGGCCTAATGTATTTATATTATGTTTTCAATTAAACAAATTAAAACGTATAAAACTAGACATTTTCTTCTAATACGTAAAAGCCTAGAGTAAAAATATTTGTGGTTAGAGGTACAACCCGCCACTGCCAGTTGCTATTGCCGTAGAATTTGCAACAATGGGCACCAACCTTGCTAAATGTGGATTTTCCACTTGCCGAAACGGCGGTAGCTAACACACATCTGGCTGATCTCAGTTTCGTAGGGTCCTATTCTGTTTTAAGTCAAACTATAGCATTTGTCCTCCTGGTAGAGTTCAACAAGTGGACAGAATAGTTCTAAGTCATAATGCATAATTGTAACGCCTCGTCTGCTCGAGTGGCAACAGGACAGATACAATATATTAGATGGTTAAAGTCTATAACTTTTCATATTCACTTTGATATATTCCTTAAAATAAAGTCTTTTCAGTATAACTTGGAATAAACGCAAACAACGCAGTCTAACAATGTTTGCTTTGGGCTACAAAACAATTTTCTTTCTATTTGGCCTTTCAAGTCTCTGATCAAAGCAGCGAATCGAAAGTTCCGAAGGCTTTGATATTTGATTTTCTGGACATACAACGATGAAAGGGGCTTATAACGCTGGCTGTGATTGGACAGCTGGTTTGAAGGAGAATCCAACCAAAATAATAGCCTTCTTTGTGTTCATTATTTTTGCTTCATTTAAACCTTTTTGAAGAGAAAACTTTTGTAGCGATGCTTATAAAATCTTTTTTTATACTACAAAGAACAAGCTAGAAGTACAGTAAGTATAACAGACACATTTGACGATGTTAATACAATAGATGAGAGATTAATATCTGATAAGCTTGCACCTATTCGATTTGTGTTTGAAAAATTTGTTTTCAATTGTAAGAAACATTACTGCCTATCAGAAGAAGTAACAATCGATGAGATGCCTAACCCATTTCGTGGAAATGTAGTTTTCGTCAATTCATTCCGTCAAAGCCTGCAAACTACGGGATTAAAATTTTTGCTTCATGCGATGCAAAGATTTGGTACACTCATAATTTGGAGATATACCGTGGTATACAAAATCCTGGGATTTACAGGGTCGGCAATTATGCTCATGAGATTGTAAAGCGTTTAGTACAACTAATTTCAGGATCCGGAAGGAACATTACTATGGACAATAATTGGTTTACGTCCATACCATTAGTCCTTGATTTATTGAAAAACGACAAATATTTATTGATGATGGTAGGGACAATAAAAAAAACAAGAAAGAAATTCCGGCATTTTTGTCAATTGTCAAAGATAGGTCTGATGAGTCCAGTATATTTGCTTCTACTAAAGAGCTTAGTGTTGTTTCATATAAACCAAGAGTAAAAAAAGTTGTGCTGCTTCTATCAACCTTACACAAAGATGACAATGTTGATGATCCTCCAAAACCAGAAATGATAAAGCATTATAATATCACGAAATGTGGTGTAGATAAGGTGGGTGAGATGAAAAGCCTTTATACAGTGGCCAGAATCACGAGACGATGGCCGCTAGTGATTTTTTACTCTTTATTGAATATTGGCGGAATAAATTCCCATGTTATTGATAAAGCAAACAATTCATCAATGATTGAAAGAAAAAAATTCCTAAAGGGATTGAGCATCGAACTGCTTCGTCCCCAACACATTCAACGCCTACAAACGCAACAACTGCATCCCATAATTAAATTAGGTTTGCACGAAATTGTAGGGTTACCAGTACCTACAGAACCTCCAGCCAGTGGACTTAGGAGGGGAAGATGCTTTCTTTGTGGCACATTATCTTATACTTTCCTCAAATGTAGGATATTAATATTTATTTTCTACAATTTCTTTTTTCTGGTTTCACTACATGTTGAACAAACTACGGAATAATGTTTAAAGAATTTAAATTATTTATGTTATTTTATTTAATTACTGTTAAAAAATATTCAATAATAACATCTTAAATAGATGGTGTAAAATTAATAAACTCATATAACCATCGTGTTAAAACAGCTGCTCTACAACATAACCTATAACATAAAATCAGCTGTTCTACAAAATCATATGTTAAAGCCTATTTTAAAATAAAATAGTTCTATAAAGTACATATATCGGACAATATAGATTTATTAGAGTGTCGCTATGTTAATGTGACATCAACTCGTTACGATTTTAACGTAATTCCATTAATAATTTTTCGGATATATTTCAAAAACGTCATTTTTATTTGTTGTACTTGAAGGCACATGATGTTATTGAAGGGAAAATAGTTACAAAAAATAAATAACTGCACAGAAACTCATAAAATAATATACTTTAGTATCATACGCGTTTCAGTGACTTGTGTAACCATCATCAGTGACACTATTACAAATTTAAAGCTGCAAAAAAACAGTCAAAACATAGCAAGTCTTATCACAAGTCTATATACACAAAGGTTAGAACTTCGTTTTAATAAGTAAAAATCCTAACAATAAATGTTTAAAATAAATGGGTTTACAATAAATGTTTAGTTGTGATTACGTAGTACAGACGTACATCATTACATACTTTTTCCCAGATCTGGATTTTTCTTTATCCGGATCAGGTTGTCGCCTCATTGATACGGATATGAGCGGTGTTACTGTATATCTTTACAAACAAACCATAATATAAGCTCTAAACTTTGAAACGAATTTCTATAACCAACATGAAGGAAATTTCCATCTTTAAAAGCCTTACGCTTTTAATGGCTCGAACCAAGCGTAAATAAGTTGGTTAAATGATACATCAACTATAAAATTCATCAACTATAAATTCAAAAAACTATAAGGGGAAAAGTTGCAAGCATTTTATAAAGCAATATAAAACGGCCAAAATGGCGGAGCGTTTTTCAAAGGATTTCTGTACAAATGGCGTGCTTTACCACCAAGTCTGTCATATTAGTTTGCGTGACGTAGCCAGTACGGAAACAAAAGACGGCTGTTTTGCGATTCAAGTACAATATTTTACTGCTACGACGACGATTCGGTAACATATAGTTATCGTCATCCGTTCTATAACACATAATGGATGTTATTATTTAATATAATAGATACAAAATTCTTAATGTATTATAATTCGTGCGTGTATTCAGAGAAAATATATTTTTCTGTATTCATTGAAATAAATATAAACGTCCATTATGTTTTATATCCCTGATGATGATAATTATCTAGTTATCGAAAAGTCGTCGTAGCAGAATAAAATATTATACTTAGTATATTATATAAAAATTTAGTAATAAATGTATTAAAAACTAATTAAATACTTTAATATAATAATTATTTGTAATAAGTATTAAATTACTAAACACCTAAGAAATTTGAATTTTACCTAAAATTAATCAAGCAAAATAAACCTTATTACCGAAATAAACTTTATTATATTTATTTAGGGAAGAAATAAATGGCACTCAAAAACCTCCAACTATAAGTATTTTAAATTTTAAACTTAAAGTACATTTAAGTTACCAAGTATCCATTTCTAGAGGCATGACAAACATGACTCTTGAGTTGTTAGTCTCGTTTGTTATACTTCTCAGGATGTTTACTTGGAAACCAAAATGTAAATCAACCTAAACTAAAAATATTTGAGGTTAGACACTTTTTAGTATTATGTATTACCATTTGATCTCAGTTTATTATAAATAAATTGTGAGTGATACATAGTGATTTATATAAAACTGGTGGTTTTCGTTTGTCCAGTATTTGAATAGGAGTATGCCGAAAGATTTCATTGGCCTATCAAATGACGCAGGAGGTCTTGGGGTTTTGAATGCATGTCGCGCATTTGTCAGCAGAGAATATTTGCAGATACTGAGAATCCTGGGTTAAACTTTTTCTACTGTACAATCAATACCGAAGAGTATCAACGCATTATCAGTGAATTCGTCGAAGAATGGGACGCCATCTATCCTATGCCAAGGGCATTTTCAACAGAACAGTGCCACTTGTTATACATCACGTGAGTATATGGTGCTGATCCAAAGTTGCTTTGAAGACCGCATAGTGTCCTAGAATTTGCCTAGAATTCCAAGGTAAGCGGACTTGACCATACCAAACTTCTTTCTTTGGGGTTATCTAAAACGAAAAGTCTGTGCTAAACGCCCTCTGACTTTGGACAATTAACATTAACTACTCATCGCTCCAGGAAACTGCCAAAAACAAGGAATCATGTGTTCAGCCGTACCTAGAGGCGGACAGACAAAATTTTCAACACAACCTTTAACGACCACTTAATTTTCAGATATTCTGTACATGTAAGAAACAATATCACTTTAGTTGTATTTTTCTTATTATAAAATAAAATAAAAAATAAAATAATGAGCTTTATATGAACATCCTGTAGGCCTATATATCCTTCTTTTAAGGGTATACTATATTAACATATATGTTTTTAAATATAAATAAATAACACCTATAAAATCACAAAACATTTATGTCCTGATGTACATTTCTATTGCAAAGGGATCATCTTTAAAAGAAATAACTACAAGACTAATTCTTAGAAGCCATTCTTTTAGTAATTTCCTTCGAAGATGCTTGATTTCCAATCGAAATGTACATCAGGAAATCAACAGAAGGTTTTTGTGTTTTTTTACAGTTTTTTAAAATTATTTTATAATTAGAAATTACACCACAGTCGCTTCAAGGTATCATGCTAAATTTGTCCCTAAGTTTACAGGTAATAGTTGTATATTTCATTAAAACCTCCCCGATATTAAAATAAGCCGTTATTTCTTATTTCTCATTCATGACGCAGATAAATTATAGTTTATAATGATTGTACTATCATCCTCGGAACTAATTCACTTGTAAACCTCCGACAATGCGGACAGTGGTGACGGAGTGCGTATAAAAGTTTCATAATGGTATTAATATGATGTAGGTTTATTTTTCTTAGAGCATAGTGTAGTAAATAATTAAGTTGTATGTAATTAATAGGAACCCAGTCAACTGAAAATGACTACTAAATATGACGAAATTAACACTTACCAGATGAGGTTGTCAATGTGGCTTATTAATTTGGCGGAAGATGTATTCGGTCTGTGCAGTTCAAAACTAAAACAAATTGGCAAATAAAAAATTACATTCTTCGAAACACAATTTAACACATATTGAGTCTTATACTATTTTTCAAATTAATGATTTCTAACTAAGATTCTCTAGAAGGTTTGCCATGTTTATGGGAAGAAGCATATAAACCTATTCATAATACTAGTAATATTGACGGAAAGCATAGAGAGTTTCGTTAAAACTTGTTAATCTTAAGAAATATATATTTATAATATGACGTAATTCCTTACTATAGAAGAAATATTTGAAGAAACATTAAAACTCGATGAGGTCGAAGCAAATTGTTGCTATAAACCAAAGAACACTCAATTGTAAATGTTTTGTATGTATATTTATATTTGTTTATATATAATTACGTTTTTATCTTTAGATATCGATTAATTATTCAATAAATAAAATCATAGAGTAGATGTTTGAAAAAATAAGGAAATTTTCGAAAAACAATGTTACTAAGGGATACCTTTTAAAACAAAATACTCATTTTGTATCCACGTAATTTGTTGTACTATAAATGTTTCATCTAATTTAACAAATTGCAATGTTATTGTGTTTTTTCTAAAATCCGATTCACTTTAGAATTCTCAGTGCTAGACGTTTGCAGGCAGTTGTATTTAATATAATGGTGAGACTCCTGAGGGAAATCAGTGAGGTAAGGGAAGCTGCTCTGTGCAGTGCATTAGCTGGCCCTTTGGGATCGTTAAGGCGGGAAAGTGTTGTACTTTACATTAATATATGCAATAAATGTAAGTTACATAGCAATACTTGTAGCGGCTGTATTCCTGACCGAAGTCTTCACTAGTTACATAAATAGCTACTCTAAAATCTGCTTATTTTGCTTTATGACTTTCGGCAAAAGTATTGTATTCTGGTTATAGCTCTAAATAAACAAATTAATTTGTAACAAACATATTGTATTTCTCGGTTTTTTAAAAGTTATTCTAATACGGCAAATTTAATTAGGTCTTATTTCGATAAAAATAAATCATCTAAAAAAAACTTTAAGTTCCATTACTTTGATTCAATATTATATTTGTAAAATATGTTCAAATAAATATTAATTTAGTTGCTTCCTTCCGGTTAAATACAAATAACTTTATGATATAGGTTAAAAAGCTACCAAACATCCACTAATCACAATATTTTATTTTAAACTTTATGTGCGATTCAGTTGCAAAAGCAAACACCCTAAGAAGTCACCAAATTATACGCGAGGTTGATACTAGATGTTGTGTTTAGATGGCGCTTTTTAGTTATCGAATAAAGATATACCACATTATGTCGCAATATAGTGAAAATTTGATAGATTTGAAAAATTAATTTTTTAAATCAAGTTAATTACAGTTTTGATGTGTAGTAAGTTACGTTTTAACGTCAAAATTTAAAATTAAATACAATTTTATAGGTATGTGTATATTTTGATTGGTAATCTTGTCTTATATAATTCCGAATGTAGGCAATAGCTATAACAGAGCACCATCTACAAGTGTGTGTGTGTGTGTGTGTGTGTGTGTGTGTGTGTGTGTGTGTGTGTGTGTGTGTGTGTGTGTGTGTGTGTGTGTGTGTATGTGTGTGTGTGTGTGTGTGTGTGTGTGTGTGTGTGTGTGTGTTTGTGTATCTGTATGTGAGTGTATCTGTGTGTGTGTGTGTGTGTGTGTGTGTTATTTTTCAACTTTACTAAATCAATTATGCCTTGGTAAATACCATTATTTATGTTTGTGTGATATGTATGTGTTTCTGTTCCTAATTGTTTCTACCTTTATCTGGGGTTTCTACATTGCGCTTTTGGATGTGTTTATTTTTAATTATAAATGCTTTATAGTAATAGAACCAAAACAAAAATCTTAACATTAAGTCCCTTCTATTTCTGTTACTTTAAATGTTCTAGAAATCAAGAGAAATTATATTCTATTTCCCTAATGAATGGTCTTTAATTATAACAAGATAAGTTTATGTTTACTTTGAAAACAAACTAAAAGAAACGAACACGACATTAACATAATTAACGAGCTATTCCGTGTTTTACAGCTAAAATAAGTCATGACAAGTTTTTCGTAATTTTAAACTTTCCAACTGTTTTTATTAAAGTATGGAAATTAATGGATTCGCAACTTGGGAAAACTTTAGTACAGAACTACGGACGATGCTTTTATACTAAAATTGAGCTTTGTATAATATATATAGGAAAATGAATTGTAGTTTGAAAATTTCTAAACATAAATATTACACAATTATTTATGGACTATAAAGTTCCTAAAGAAATTTGTTTAGTTTTGGCTAACGTAAAGACGGCCAAAACTTAAAAGAAAATTTCGCTTCTGAAAAGTCATTTGACATACGTTGGGTTAAGATAACGCAAGAACCAAGGTAACCAATCAAAGCCCTCTATTTTGAATGTGTAAGGGGGATTCTGTTGACCAAGCGTGACATCTTGAGTCTCAATCTGTTCTGATTTAGCCCCGAACGAAGACGGGCAGCTGGATTGCAAAATAGTGTGTAGACGGCTTGCTTGACAATTCAAAAATTGATGATCAAAATAAATACTAATAAGTGAAAATCATTATAAAGCTTAAATATAGCTTGTATTTATATTTTTAAAATATAAATATGTTGAAAATGTAAAATCTAGCATTGATTCGATTTTATTAATAAACCAGGTTCAAGTGATTGCCAACGTATGTTTTATACTGATTTTTGTCTTTTACAATTTGTTAAAATCAGTAAATATACCAAACGTATACAATCAGTTACCAGTATGCATCCGACATAACGCTATCTAATAAAATATGATGTAAAGATATAAATTATAAACTTGTAGAAGATGTATACCTTAAAAGTAAGTAATATTGTCAAAAACCTTCTAGTGTAATTTATTTAATATTTTATTTAAATTAGTTTTTTTTGGAAATTTATCGTGAGCTTTAACGTAACCTTTCTTCAAAACAATTTGCATCGACATCGAGTCTGCTGAGCCTTTATGTAGCACCCTTCCAATGCTAAGGACATTCACAAGCAATTGGTTGACTGTATAGGTCTTACGGAAAGACGGGTTTATTATATACATGAATAGTTTAAATTTATTATTAATATAATTTCCTATTATAAAATTAGTTTTACAAATATAGGTCTCATGCTTTATAAATATTTATAATGGGCAGTAATTTTATTTTATTTGTAGATGAAATTTTTTAAAATAATTTTGTAGTTATTTGGTATATAGCTGAGTCATTTAAATTTTGTTTTGTTTTTGTGTTCGTAAGTTGTTTGGTCTTTGTATCATGATTGTTTTTTATGATTTCAGTTATTTTATATTTTGTTATGCTTATAATGTCCGTTACAAATTGCTTTTTAATAGCTTTATTGCATTATGTTTTGTTATAGTTATAATTTGTTTATATTTTTAGTTTCAATTACGTACTTGTGTGTAAATATTTAAATTATTTTTGAAGTATAGTTTTGCGGTTTCTTAAATTTTCTCAAATAGTTCTGTTGAAAAATCCGTACACATTTTTAGTTGAATAAATAATAATGGGTATATGTAAGGTTTGTGCTAGTAGAAAAGTTAAACTCAAATAAACTTAACTGTACATTTTGTTTTGTTTTTTTGTTTAATACAGGACAGAATATGTTTTGAAAATAACAATATTTGTAACTAATTTAGCATTATTTTAGATTTAAGCGTTTTTCGCATAAGCTATTCTAGGTGATAATGGAATCTGTAGAGCCGAAACACGCTGTTCAACTGCGGCCAAAATATGATCCCACCCGACTTACCATATACTGGTATGTGTGGTGTGTCGAGCTTGATCTGCCAGTGGATAAATCCCTGGACTTTGTCTAAAAAACCAACCAAAATGTTCAAACACATTTAGGTGATAATTTATACCTTATACATTTTTGTTTGAATATAAACTTATCTGCTACATTCATATTGCAATTATATTTGTTAAGAATTTCTTTGCTAGTTTAAATTAATTATTTACTTTTATTCATAATTGCTAGTTTGAAAAATGTCATAAACTTTTATTTACAGGCTTTACCACAGTTTAATTTTAATAATTAGAAACATATGTATTGTTTTTTGTTGGATAATACTATTATACAACTGTTTTTTAATGTTTGAAGTCCTTATGAGAACATTTTGTTTTTTTTAGAGTTCAAAATTTCATTACATAATATCACATACATATTGAAATATAAGAGAAAATTAATTTTATCTATTTATTTTATTTTATGTCCATATAAATGTTTGTAGAAGTAATTTGCAATAGTACTTCCCAGTGCCTTTGGATTTAACTCATATTTGTGCCCCCAAACATAAATCTTAAGGATTTTAGAACCAAATTTACTGGATTCAAATTTTTACAGTTATTTGATGCTAGATATTAGATTTAGTTTGCATGGACATAAAATAAATTCTATTAACTTAATTACTAAATCATCTTTTAATGATTTTCTTTATCAATTTTTTATTCATTTTCTGATATTGACTCTAAATAAATTTTGTGAATATTTATTTTGAACAAATATAGATTTTGACTTTATAAAAACGTTAACTTTATTATTTCTTGATCTTATGATTTTAGAACTTGCAATTTTATATTTTAACAAATTAATAAATTATGACCACCAATAGTGTTACTGTTTAAAAAATAGCCATTTGTTTATATACATTTTAATTATTCATTTTCAACAAGTGATTTAATTTATGTATTAAGAAATTTGACTACATTAATTTAAGACATTTTTACTAGTTTTAATAAATGGTTAATTTCAATTAAAATTTAGACTTGCCCCAAAAACTTTCACTGGGATGGCTGTGGTTTTCCTGGATTTTCCTGGACTCTTGCTTCTTGTAACCATTGGAGCTGATCGATTTTAGGGCTGGTTTTATTACTTTCTTACATTGTTAAAAAGTGCAAGTTCGATTTGGCGGGCGGTCGATGGCAGTTCATCTCCACGTTCATCTTGAGCTTGGGTTTTTTCTCAGCCACGGAACAGCATCCTGGAACATCTTTCTGGATCTGATGAAACACGTCCGTCTCCAAAGAAAACTGAATTGCGAGTCCAAGTGCTAGCGGGCAGTTACCCCTACCCTTGCTACTGGGTTTATCAGTTTGTCAAGACTTGTAAAATAGTCTCCTTTGAACTTTCTTTCGAAGATTTTTGCTAGTTTTTTCGCTGATACTTGAAAATGTCACTAATGGTGTAATATGGTGATATATTTTAACGCCATAGTCTTCTTTACCCTTCAAATTGTTGTTACGAAATTCTAGCCTCCTCCGTCAGGTACTTGCCCTATTACGGCACTCGAAACTATTTCTTCCCGCACTTGACACTTTTCCAATATTTGGAGTATTTATTAAATAAATTTGTTAGTGATATTGTTAGACATTTTCAATTTACAATGATCTTTTTTCATTAGGTTTTTAAACATTCCCTCAAACATTGGTGGGTTTTCTTTACTTTTATTATTTTATTTTATTTTATTTTGCGTTCTGATTTTCATAAATAACAAGAATTTATTTTATTTTAATATTACATGCTAAAAGAAAAAAGTAATTTTTTTATAGTTGCTCCATTCCGTGAACAAAGTCGACCCTTTGCACCGGCCTTATTTACTTAAACAGATAAAGCACTTGTTTGACTGCTACTTTCCTTTTTAGTGATGTCATTTCTAAGCTTTTACAAATTATTATTTTAAAACGATTTTGGCCTAGAGACAAAAATCTTCGTTTTGAGACTGTTTTGACAGTCTCAGTGTGTGAGTGTGCTTATAATATCTTGTCAACTATTTTTGACAATTATTGTTTATTACCTAGTACGAGTATGTTCCAAAATAATGACTTTTTGAACATATTAAAAAATTACTTTCATATTTGAAAAATAATAGCTGTATTTTAAGACAAAATGTATCTATATGTACTTATATTTACAACATACAACTATTTAAGGCATTCGAATTTGTATATTATTCGTGTAAGCAAAAGGAAATGTCACATCCCAAGTGATAAATTTGAAACACAAGAGGGCAACGAGAAAAAGAAAGGAATTGTAAATCAATTAAATTGTATTCTTGAAAATATATAAATATATTTTAAATTATATAATTTTTACTACTATTTAATTCTTTTCACTGTGTGAAAGAATATTTTAAGAACGAAAAATTGAATAGACCTCTAAATAAAGTTTAATAATATATGAGGAGTAATAACGAAAGATTATTTTAGCGTTCTCTCCGTTTACTAATTGTGTCGTTGAAATTACTTGAGACAGCGACAATTTGCGCATTAGGTTAGTGACGTAATCAACTTACGCTGTTCCATATCGCAATTATCTGTTCTGTATGAAGACATTCGGGGAGTATTCTAACAAGAGACAAAGTACTCCTAGCTTTGTAAGTCAAGGAAAATACATTATTGTTGTATTAAAAAATGAATTCGCAATTTAAATCATGTTATCTAATGCCAATGAACAGGTATATATGAATCCTCACATATATTCTTAATAAATATTTATCAATATATATAAAATAAGGCATTAGTATATTCATTGATTATTATTGAACAATTACTGATTTTATGTTATTGCTTACGTTGTAGAATCACTTTGTTATATTAGGTAAAGTACGTTACTAAACTAGAATGTTATTATTCAATATTTTTACACAGTTATTGAAAATAATAATGAAATACATTTGATCAATTATTTGAATAAATTAATAACGAGTTATATATTTTGTTGCAATCTTCGTAATTAAAATTTCCTAATCTCGTCTGACAATTTAAAGTATAATTTTTTAAAAAAATCGTTCAATAATATATACCGTTATCATGTAATAAAACCAGAAAATGAACTTGTAAAAATTAAATATATTTGCCTACCATTAGAAAAAGATTTAAAGAAGGTTTATAAAAGAGTTTTTAAAGAAGTAAACTTTTAAGTAGAATACACTTTACAAATATATTAGGAAAGGAAAAACCAACATACATATATTAGATGAGTCAGGGATTTATAAAGTAAACAGCAATTCATATAATAATATCTACATTGCACAAAAAAAAAATTGAAATCGATTTAAAGAACATATTTGAAATATAAAATTTCAAAGACCTGAAAAATCAAAACTTGCTGAGCATATCCTATATACTAAATATAAATTAGATTTAAACGATGTAAAATTAGTTAAAAATGTAAAACCTAATATATGTTGAATAATTCTGAATGTCTGATTATTAGTAAATATGACAAAAATAAGTTATTAAATTGTGACAAGTGAACTATCTTGAATTCATTATTATACTCCTTAGCTAGGAAATGGTCGTTGTCTTATTAGTTCTTGTACCATATTTTATCAGTAATAAAAAACTGTAATATTTAAATATTGTGACGGAAACACCCCTAGTTTCATGTTGCACAGTGGACAGTTGTTACAACTGTTCCCAAGAATAATGCGTTGTACAACGTTTTCGCTAAATTTTCAATACATTTATTTATTTTGGTTATTTTCTGTATAGTGTGATATTTAAGAGATATTGACTTAATTATCTCTGATTTTATACTTTTACAAGACTATAGACATGTTGAGAAGATTTAGTTAGGAGGATTTGGTATTTTTAGATTCAAACAGTTTATATTCAAGAAATGTTTCTAATTAAATTCCATCTATCAGTTCACACTCTCCTTATATATACCCTGTTCAATTTTCAATCATCAATACAATAATTTTTATTCATACACTCAAGTTTAAATACATTTTTTGAAACTTGTAGTGGATGAGACTTGAAGTTATTGCAGTTTAAAAAAAATATAATTTAGTAATTAAAATTAAATACTTAATTTTAATTATATATGTGCGGAAAACTTGTTGCAAAAGGGGCAAGGTATGCAATATAGTTATTTCGTTATTTTGGCTTAAAATAAGTGTTAACATATGATTTCATAAAACAGCTGATTTTATGTTATAGGTTATGTGGTAGAACAGCAATTTAATGTATAGGTTATGTTATTTAATGTATAATAATTGTAAATATTAAAATAAAATATCTAATATAAACTTTTTCCTTGCTGACCTAAGTAAAAACTGACATTAAATTTTGTTTTGTTTATATTATACGTTTTCTGTCTTGGTTTCCTTTTAAAGTTTATTTAAATATTGCATAAGTCAGAGCTAGGTAATTACTGATGGGAAAACACACTGTTTTATTTTACTGAAAAGAATAGAAAAGTTGCATAGACATTTTTTACATAAACAACAAAGATTTTCCAAACTGTTTACAAATGTACCAACATTGGATCGCCTATATATATTCAAATCATCGGGTGGTGGCTATGCAGCCCATGTATATAAAGTTTTGCTTGTACACCACGTGGGCGCGCCCTGTTATACAACTTTAATAACATAGTCAAACTTTAATGTGTGTTGCAGAGAACGTGGCGTAATTTCGTCATAACTTACATTATATTTGTGTATTCTCCAGGGAATTACGCGCGTGGAGACAAACTCACTCGCACCCTACAGTTCACCGATCAGAGCTTTAATATCTGCAAATTGCACAACAATTTGACGCCCCGAAACGGAAGTCTCTTTAATTTAAAAGACAAAACATTTAGCGTTACCAATAACGTCAAAGGTTAAAAAGAGTATATTGTGTTTTTTATAAATCGATTATTTGGTGGAAAATTTTGTACATTTGTAGATTCTTTTTAAAAAGTATAAATAATGTTTTTATTTTACACTAATGAGGATAAATCAAGGAAACCTCATACTTTACCTTGGGTGTTTATGTTACTGCTCGTATATTGGTAAATCTTAGGCATAAGTGGAAAATCTTTCGAAATACTATACCCACAGACGAGAAGTGTGAATATACGATTAAAAATCAGGTATGTTTTTGTAGTGAAAACTTTTAATATCGACCACTAATAAAACTTATTAGATGGGCATAAGCATACCACTGTCGTGTCAGAATAATTTTCGGTAGTTATACATCAGTATAATAACATCAGCGTCAGTAAAAACTCCATCAGGTACCACTATGAGTTACCTCAAAGTGTATTCAATGATAATATATGATTTTATACATTAGCTGATTTAATGTTACAGGTTATGTCGTGAAACAACTGTTTTAACACGTAGGTCATGTTACATTATTTGTTGAACAATGTTAAGAGAAAAGGTTATTTATAAGTTAATATATATATTGATTCATTTAAATTTTGATAAATCTCAATAAAAATAATTCAATGTAACGATAGCAATAAGTTATATATTTTTAATCCATTTTCCGAAAAAAATATTCTTAGGCAAGTCTGATAACAAATGTTTGTGTATTTTACATTAGGTCAAATTAAACCTTTTTCTCAATTCAAAATTTCGTTAGGCGTTCCTATGAAAGTTTTGACAACTGCAGGCACTAACCGAGTGAATAAACCTAATTTGTTTTGGGTTTTAAATATTTCATGATTTGGAAATAAAAGAAAGCGTATTAGTTAATAACTACTTCTTGCTAGCAACGAGCGCAAGGTAGGTTAGGGTGTGTAACACTTACCCAGACCGATATTTACCCTGTCTTAGAGGTAAAACCTAATATCAATATGGCGGTAAAAGTTTGAAAGAAGAATGGAATGTTTGCAGAAGAGTCTTTTACCTATAAATAATAGCTCTTGAAAATCGACACGCAATTATAACAAATGTGATTGTTGTTTAAGTACACTAAAATGTAAGTGATAAGTGAATACAAGAAAACAAGTGTTGCTAAGTGTTACATATACAAATATATATATTTATTCATATAAAGAACATAAGTCAAAATACAAATTATAATTCTTGTATTTGTATTTTGACTTATGTTCTTTATTAATACACAAGAATACATATTGCGATATATATATAGGCTGTTGATTTCTCCGAAGCAAGCTTTTGAATATCACTGATGCACGACAAACATTATTTTATCCTGAAATGTAGAATTCGTATAGCTCCAACGGAGACGGGGTTGTCTGATCTGTTGCTTACGGTTGTAGTGGCGGAGAACAAAGTTTCTTTCCGTGTTTATTTACTGAAACAGTTAATAGTTATTGAATAAAAGTATTTTACAAAATTTTCCTTTAACGTTGAATAATATACACAATTTGCATAAGAGGTAATGGTATTAATTTACAATACGCTATAGTTATTGTATAGAAAATTGTGTTTACAAATATTTTTTACAAAACTTAAATATTTGAAAGCTACTTTTCTATTTAACTATTTATAAAATTTTTGTAGTATTGTTTAAGTATTTTTCGCCGCTTTACATCATACGTGATTCTTTCGGCTTCTAGTTTTTAATTTTGCAGCTCTTTATATTGTATTATATACATACTCACGCATGCACATACACAAATGTACACATACACTCACCCGTCCTTGTGTGTGTTTGTGTGTGTGTGTCTGTGTGTGTGGCGATCACACCAAAATTAAAAATACTAATATAAACACAAGTGTTTACTTGTGTTACAATGGCGGTTATCGTGACTACATCACTGGTAAATGAGTCCTGTGGCGATCACACCAACATTAGAAAGTAGGTATGAATGTAATAAGCAGATAGTATACGTTTGGGCAGGTGTATTAAAGAAAGGTTTAGGTACGCGACGAAAACAATAGATGTTATCCGCCGCTCAATACTTGAGGCAATCTTCTATAGGTTGTGTTCACCATAAAATCCTTTATAAGGTTTGCAAAGGAGTTTACGTATCCCGGTATATAGTGAAAGTATTACGTGACCGTGCCTAAACATCCTATTCTTAATATAAGTACAAAGAGAGTTAATTTACATGTGGAAGGTAGTGTTAACATTTGAGTAAAGTTTTTTGTGTGTATTACGATATAAGTTTTGAAAGTGGAGTTACTCCTAAAAGCATCAACAGAGGAGAATATTGTAATGTTAGGAAAGGCAGACAACTGTACTCAAATATATAGCAATATTCCTAACAGAAATAAAGTTGAACAATATTTCAACAATAGTGTATTTGATAATACGAAATAACTACCATAGTTCCCAAATGTATATATACATATATATATATTTATATATGTGTGTGTGTGTGTGTGTGTGAATTTACCTATATTTATATTCATACTAGCACAGAACCCGTGCTTCGAACGGGGATCACGAATAATTTTATTGATTTATTTTGTATTTCTATTTGGGTTGATTTTAATTTACTGAAAATAAATCTCTGTAAATATACTATGCTATAGTTTATAAACCTACCTATGTTTATTCCTAAATTAACATAGGCATATGTGTTAACCAGGGACCCTGAGAATGTCAATGTAAAATTTTACCTTAATGGGTTTTACATGATTGAGTAACAACACACAGACATAAATCAATAGATTTTTTATATAATGCTATATTTTACTTCCCAATAAATATATCAAACTATTGACTTACTGATTATTGTCTTGAAAACCAAGGGAAGGATTAACCTATGGTTGTAACATTATTTTTGTAAAGTATAACTAGCTTCGAAAGACGATTAACAACAAACATTTCTATTAGCTGTTTATATGTGTTAAGAAGTGACTGTTACAGGTAGTTATCCCCTGATTTAGCCAAGTGTGGTATTCAATGAGTACAAAAAATTGATTGTTAAGGGAGTTTTCAAAGCGCGGTACCCTGACGGAATTTTAAATAAAGATATGAGTATACGTTAACTAGGAACCCTAAAAAATCCATGTAAAATTTCAGCTCAATGAGTCTAGTGTTTTACGTGATTGAGGAAGACCACACACACACCCAACCCCACCCATCCACCAACCCACACACACACACACCCACACCCACACACACACACACACACACACACACACACACACACACACACACACACACACACACACACAAACACACACACACACACACACACACACACACACACACACACACACACACACACCATTCAATTTTTATATAAAAGTATAGACAACTATTTATATGAATGGAAGGATGACAAACTAATGATTATTGCAGGTTCAAAATAGACAACCTATTAAAGAGAAACGAGAATAACACAGAAACAATACAAAATAATAATAGGTTGCAATAAAAGTGACACTTCCACAAATATAAGTGCCTACACCTTAAACAACATAAGCGTCTACACAATACAAAATTAATAAATTACTAAAACTTATTTTAAATGTTGTTTGACGCCGCAAAGCTCTTTACCTAGTTTAAAATAAGCAAGATAATCAAACTATTTTTATTATATCTGCAACTAGCAACATTTTATTCGAGAGTAAAACAGTATTTCAGAAGACTGTTTCACCGAAATCCCAACTCGTACTAACGTTAATCATGTTACTGACCTGACGAAAGCCTTCCCAGCTTGCGTTCAATACAGGAAATTAAAGCAATCGCTGCTGGGCGCGATACAAATACATTTTAACATTATTACTGGATTTATACCAGCAACCACTGCGGACGTGGGAACAAGTTTTAATTGGTTTACTGTCCAACCGCGTTACTTCCCCCAAAGGCGGTGGTTATCGAATGTTTTGAAACAACAAATCTTCTGGAGTAATAAACAAACGACAATTTTATTAGAGTTCTTTATTTGTTGTATTTTGTCAAAAACGATTTTATTTGCTTCCGTTATACTTTGTTGGCCAGATACTTCACCCTACTACAGTAATAGGGAGGTACAAAAATCCTATTTTAATAGGGCGTTGAGTACTAGAGAGGTTCAACAATAGTATTATAATAGATTAGTGCGTAGTAGCGAGGTACAAAAATGTTATTATAGTACAGTGTTGCGTACTTGAGCCGGCAATAATTAAAT
Organism: Prosapia bicincta; assembly: GCA_036971475.1. NCBI lineage: Eukaryota > Metazoa > Arthropoda > Insecta > Hemiptera > Cercopidae > Prosapia > Prosapia bicincta. Next base: position 165,071,971 of record JBAIZL010000004.1, read on the forward strand.
TATTATAGAGTGTCGAGTAGTATAGAAGTACAACAATCCTATTATAATGAAATGTTGGGTACTGGAGAGGTACAAGGTTCCTATTATAATAGAGTGTTGCGTACTAGAGAGATACGAAAATCCTTTTGTACTAGAGTGTTGCGTGTTAGAGAAGTGCAACAATCCTATTATAATGAAGTGTTGGGTACTGGAGAGGTACAAGGTTCCTATTATAATAGAGTGTTGCGTACTAGAGAGATACGAAAATTTTTTTGTACTAGAGTGTTGCGTGTTAGAGAAGTGCAACAATCCTATTATAATGAAGTGTTGGGTACTGGAGAGGTACAAGGTTCCTATTATAATAGAATGTTGCGTACTAGAGAGATACGAAAATCATTTTGTACTAGAGTGTTGCGTGTTAGAGAAGTGCAACAATCTTATTATAATGAAGTGTTGGGTACTGGAGAGGTACAAGGTTTCTATTATAATAGAGTGTGGCGTACTAGAGAGATACGAAAATCCTTTTGTACTAAAGTGTTGCGTATTAGAGAAGTGCAACAATCCTATTATAATGAAGTGTTGGGTACTGGAGAGGTACAAGGTTCCTATTATAATAGAGTATTGCGTACTAGAGATATACGAAAATCCTTTTGTACTAGAGAGTTGCGTGTTAGAGAAGTGCAACAATATTTTTATACTAGATTTTTGTGTACTAGAGAGATGCAACAATACTGTTATAACAGAGTGTTGCGTACTAGAGAGAACAACAATTAAAATATAATAGAGTGTTGTGTACTAGAGAGGTACAAATATTCTATTATAATAAACTGTTGGGTAGAGAAGTACAACAATCCTATTATATCAAAGAGTTGTGTATTAGACAGGGACAACAAACCTATTATAATAGAGTTTTGCGTACGAGAGAAGTACAACAATCCTATTGCATTTGAGAGTTTTGTACTAGTTAGGAGAAACAGCCATTTTGTACTAGAGTGTTACGTGTTAGGGAATTGCAAAAGTATTCTTATATTAGTTTGTTCTGTACTCGAGAGGTTCAACAATCCGATTATAATAAAGTGTTGCGTACTAAAGAGGTACTGGTGTGATACGTTTGTGCAAGTGTAATAAAGAAATGGTTAGGTACGTGACAAAACAAGATGTTATCTGGCGATCAAAACTTGGAGCAAACATCCGTTGCTTGTGTTTACCAGAAAATCCTTTAAGGTTTGCAATTGTTGGCGTTAACGTATACCGACTATATAGTGAAAGTATTAAGTGTTCCAATCCTATTATACTAGGTTTTGGGATACTACAGAGATTCAACGCTTTTAGTGTACTAAAGTATCGCATAAAGATAGGATCAACAATCTTATCGTACTATAATAAGAGATAAGAGAGATATCTAGAAAGGTGTAAAAATCCTACTTTGCTAAAGAGTTGCATATAAAGAAAGGTGCAACAATCCTATATGTAATTGTTGCATATTAGAAGGAAAAAATAGTCTAGTAAACAAAATAAGTGTTGTCACAGAAACGTTGTGCATAAATCGTGACTATGGCAAAATAATAATAATTTTGTAATTTAATACGTTTTGTTTCAGTTGAAAGAAACTTCTAAGATCCATGCCCTAAAACGCTTTTGAGTTTCAGAATACACGATATGTAGAGTATACGTGTTACTTAGCTCTAAAGTTCAGAGAATAATGTTTTGATAATGTCTTCTACTTTGATAAAATTTACCAATTTACATCTCTCTAGATAACATGCCAGGCTCGCATTTTCTGTCGAATTATTCCAAACATCCCCAACACTATTTACTTGTGAGATGGAGACGAAGGAACTTACGTTTCCATTAGGGAGTTTAGGGGATGGTTTTATCCGAAGTGTAGGACTCGCAGTTCATATAAAATGCAAACACGTCTTAGTTTACACTTAGCCAAATGTAACTCTTATGTCTTTGTTATTTTGAGATGGGGAATTGTTTAACACAGACCGCATTCAGGCTGAATGTTATTCTCATAAGATAGGTTTACCTTTGTTACATTAGCTGAAATAAAACTTTGATGAAATTTTACTTGCTTCTTGTATTATATTTTGGGAAACAATTCAAGTATAAAGGTATAACTGCATGACACTGATAAAGAGAGCAACTGTTGATAAATAAAGATAACATGTTAATCTTCTATCGAGTATTGAAAGAACAAGGTACACAAGAAGAAGTTTGTTAAGTTAGAGTTACAATACCTTCATTAAAGATATACTTTAGGCAATTTGCTAGAAACGGGAAACTTGGAGCACTTACGAAAAGAAATTACTGCCTATATAATTTTAAGATGGAAAATTAAAAAGGAAATTGTTAGCTAAAGTAATACAAAAATGTTGCAGGTGATTTAAGTTTTGGAATTAAAAATAATCTGTTGCCATTTTGATATTTGTCTTACCATTTTGTGTAAGTTGAGTCTATGAATCTAGGTTATCTATTATATACTATATTTCGACATTCTGAAAATTTAATTAGAAACTTCTTCAAACGTTCCTGTAGATTTTTGTTATCTGCTGTAAACATTTCAACAATACATCAGGTCGCTCCTCACTTAGAACTTTATCTCTAATTTCATATTAAGATATTCTAAAAGGTTTTTCGAAAATATAATAAAAATCGGAATATTATAAATAGTTTAAGAAATTTATAGGAATTACACATCCTTACAAATATGAATATTTGACAAAAACAAGTGTTTAAGAGATTTCCCAATAAATATATTGTTGTAAGCTTCAGCTAATGTAGCTAAGTTTTAATTTGATGACTAATTTTGAAACTAAGTATTTAGTAAATGTTTACGATTTGACATGCTTTATAATAATGGTAAATCTACCTTAATTAGCTTTACTCTCACAAGAGCGCTTGAAAGAAATCTTGCCGGACTAAATGCTAAATTCTAAGGCCGGTGCTGGTTGAAGATTCATTCAGAATTTATAATGAGAAGATTATCCTCTTTAAAGCAATGTAATACATTTGAAACAAGTTATATAAATATCAATTTTTTAAAGTCAATTTCGACTTATGTCAAGAATTAACGTTTATGTTAGTTATTTTTATTTAATTTTTATTAAATTGTTAGAATCAACATAAATAAAGTAACGTAAGCTACGCTTTAAATCTACTCTTCTACCCCTTAACATAAATTTAGTTGTTTTAGGAAATATTTCATCCATGTAATTTTAAAATTAGTTGCATTAGTGAATAAATAATTGGAAAATTTTAATATCATCATGTGTCATCCCTTAGATATTTTAAAAAATGAATTTGAACTGGATTGGATGAATAAAGTTTTCTCAATTAGAGCCTACGATTGAAAACTCTAATACGATATATATAAATATATTATATAGGGAGAGTGTGAACTAATAGCAGGAATAAAAAAAACCAACACGTGATGAAAACTATGAAAAGTATGACGAGAGAAATATTTTGCCAGTCCTTTATATCTTACTTTAGTGATGCAAGGTTAGAATTAATTAATTTTAGACTTATATGTGAGAATAACCTCTCATAAAAAGACCAAGGCATACAATATGGTTATTTTGTCTCATTTGGCTGCAAATAAGTAATAACGTGAGATTCCACAGAACAGCTCATTTTATGTTACAGGTTATGTACTAGAACAGCTGTTTTAACGCGAAGTTTATGTATTATCAATTGTAATTATTTAATAAAAAGTAACTAAGCAGAATATTTCCTTGTTGACCTAAGTAACATGCAACATTAATTCTTCTTTTATATATTACTTTTTCCCATCACATCATACATAAACGCTTATATTTCTTGAGACTGTATTACAGTCAGTGAGATAAGAAAGGGGTTTGGTGACCAGTGTGGTTTTGCAATGTCTGTCTTCTTTACAACACTGACTGTAGGTAGAACACTGGATCAGGACTGACGGTATTATGCAATAAGTTCTACATTCCAGAGGACGTTTGTGAGCTCTGGAGGCCGCGAGGCTGTGTCTATTAAGACTTGGAAGAATTAGGAAACTGCATGACCTACTTTTATTATATAATTTTAGAGAAAAAAACGTAAACTACGGGACTCAATAGCCTGAGGTTTATCTTGAAAACTGTTACAATGACCTTAAGACTAGTGATCAATTAGCCTATACTACAATACAGAATGAGTTGAGACTTTTGTGTTGGGAACTGTCAAGGAGGCAGATTAAGGTAGCTCTGGAAGCAATTAGAGATCCAAAAGGACATTAGGGTGATGGTTAAGACCATTGGAATCGCTAAAGTCCTGGATGTGCATGTATTATGAGATCTTTGCAATACCGAAAAGCTTAGTGAAGAATAGTGGTTCATTTGTATAATTAACGTGTAATATGGTGAGAAAGGAACCAGTGGGAGTAAAAATGTATCTCTCCTATTTAGTCTCGAATAATTCCAGGCGCTGACGATGAGTGTTCTAGGATCAGCATATGTCAAGATTGGATGTTCGGTTATGCGATACATTATGTATTTGGTTTCTAGGAGATGCAATTTGAGTGGAGTTGGAAGGGCATGAATCGGATGTCTCGAGCTTTGATGAGGGGAGGTTTGAGCGGGGGAGGACATTTCCTAGTGTAAGATATTTTATATATGGCCTCCACAAAGTTGACCAGTTGCTCAGTAGGAGGGATTTCAAGGTCTAACGGGATGGGTTCATGTCCGACCAGGACCAACTCCCTAGTCCGTTTGTTCGACTGTTAGGTAAGGCCAACGGATAACGGATAAAGCTCTGCATGCACTACTTAGACAGGAACAATCAAATGCGATATTGGGGGTACAAAAAATATTCGGATGATTCTACTATCTCGAGTAGCTCTGGAAACCGTAGTTTGGTCAAAGTAGGTCACGGTTGTCAGTTCTAGCCTTACAGTAGGGCAAAGGAGAACTATCGTTGACCCTTAATGTCGTTATACTATCCTTGATCTCTTTGACATGGATATTCAATTTCGAGTAGTCTACTCTTTTTTTCCTTTTATTTCACCATCATTCTTTCTTCTTACAATTTTTACAAGGACCGTAGTTAGTTGTCAGCGCTTCCTGGACTAGCAGATGGATATCTCCATTAGTTAATAGCAAAACTCCGCATCAGCTATTAGCCGTTGTAACCAACAGACCGGTTCACATTGAGGCGATTTAATGACCATCCTTGTGTCTGACAACGACTTTGCTCTAGCATATCTCACATGTAGCGGGATAACTAGAACACCCCACTTAGCGTTAGAAAAGTCCTTGGGGAATTTCCCGCTATAAACCGTCTCGTCTAACCTCTCGTGTATTTCTAAGTTTTCATTATATTAAAACCTTTCCAGTGTTACAAAGGACGTAATGCTATATACTAAATATAGACATTTTATATTCAAATAAAGTAAGTGATGAATATATAAGTAATATTGCACAAAAGACGAATGCATCGTGCGGCAAGATTGGGTTTGCACGAAAACCTTTCTCACACAGAACCTCTAAGCAACACAATCCATCTAAGTAATCTGAATCCACGCCTAGACCGGATCCGATTCTTGTTTATTACAGCCAAGCTACGTGACTACATTGCACTGGGCTTTCCTTACATTAATAAGTATATATATTGTTTAATAGCAAAATTCCATTTTGTAAATGGTGTTTATTTTGAAACAATTAAAACAAAATAATTCAATAAATAATATAAGTCAACACCTCAAGCTGATTTCATGCAATCTTCTATATAGATAAAAAATAATATCTGTAATCTCTCTTATGCATTCCTAAGCCGTTCATCCGATCGAAACGTAGCTTTAAAACGTTATTGAATGCACTCCTGGGAAGGTTCCGGCATATTTGTAGCCATATTGGGGGCACCTAAAGAGATTTGTCACACACAAGAAAGATTAAAAATGAGACGTCTACTTTTTTCAACTGATGGCGGTAACTGCGCTGTGACGTACAAATATACCTACGTTAGGTGAAAATAAGGTTTCTTACAACAATTTATTATATGTGTTTAGATTAGTTTGCATAGCAGCTGTTTTAACCCATACGTTATATTGCTTTATTTATTGTACAATTTTAAGTTACAGTACTATTGAATTGAAAATTTTTAAATTTATAAGTTAAGAAATATAAAAATTTATAAAATAAATCTTAATACATTATTTTATTATAATAAATGTTAATCCTATTTTTTGGGAGTTATCCTATTATTTGTATGAAATAGACTAAATGTTACGTTTCTAGAAAGACACGAGTTAGGTTATTATTTTTACGCTTAGGTCTTCGAAATATAGATTGAAATTTATAGAGTAACTATGATTTCGAATGGTTTATTATATATTTGGCGGTGGCTATAGTTGCATTTTAGTAACTATTAGTACATGGTTAGATATCTAACATTAAAATATGAGTATATAATAAATACAAATTTATATTAAATAAAAATAGTTTGTATGACTCTAGTTTGTAACTTCTTGTTTGCTAGATTTAATTTTTGTAGTAAGACTCTCTGACGATAATGATATGGTCATCGAAATTTACAAAAGGGTTTAGCCTTTAGTAACTTTTTTTATTTGTTTTGATCATTTTGTGGTATTGGGGTCTCTGTGCTCTTGATTTTGTCAATTCTAATTATGTTGTTTTAAAGAAATATTTCAATTGCAAAACATTTTTTCAAACTTTCCCGTAAATTATATAAAAGATTATATAACAGTGCAAACTGTGTCTAAATTTAAACATTAATTTTTCCGCCATTTTTCTAAATAGTTTTTCTTGTAGTCTGTTTTCTATATGATTTATTTAAAATATTTTTAAATATCTCCTGCTTTTTTATAGTAACAACAATATCTTTTCTTTTTTTCTCGACACAATTTTCTTCATTATTTGACTTCAATAACGTGATTTCATCTCTTTCGTTTTGACCTTCATAACTCTACCTTCCAGTCCATCTTTTAGCATTGAGTATAAAATATTTTATTCTTTCTCTCTCTCCCTCTCTGCCAGTATATCGCTGTGTATGATGATTATGTTTTTTACAGCAATAAAAACGAAATAATAATATATTTTTAATTATGACTTTTGTGTGTAATGTATTTGGTAACTTTGTTTCATTTAAATGCAAAACCTATCAATTAACTCAAAGCTACTTGAACTTAGTAACCATACAAAGTTTAAAATAATGTAACACGTTTGTACAATCATGCCTAAACTCTTCCCAGGGAACGTTCAACGACGAGCTATAAAACTCTACAGCTTTGTTTATATAAAATCGGTTAACATAATTAACCGGTAGATGGGTGTATCAGATTTACTCCAGAGCTGCAACATTTTATTTCCACCCCTCCGTATCGCAGGTATAAAAGCATACACATGCTGGGCTTAATATAATTCCACGCGTAATCCATCACAAATATCGAGTGTGCGTGGGCGAGTCGAAGTGTGTATATAGAGCCGGGTTTCCTACGTTCTAGCTTGGGTAAGCTTTTGTTGCTAAATATACGAATTATGATCCACATCAAGTTAGTTCATAGTAGGATAACTTTTAATTTTATTGAGAGAGATCAATACCTTATACAAAACTAAAATAAATTTACATTATCCGGTCACAAAATACATTCATTATGGTAATGTAAAATATTGTCAGAATTCTTATGTAAAATATGTTCACAATCACAATGTAACATATGTCCATAATCCAAATGTTAAGTACATTCTAGATACTAATGTAAAATATGTTCCCAATCATATTGTATAATGTTCACTATCCTAGTGTAAAATACGTTTATATCCTTTATGTAAAATATGTTCAAAATCATAGTGTAACATATGTCCACAATCGTAATGTAAAGTACTTTCATGATACTAATTTAAAATATGTTCGCAATCCTAATGTAAAATACGTTCATAATGTTTATTTAAAATATATTCAGAATCATAATGTAACATATGTCCACAATCTTAATGTGAAATACGTTTTAGATACTAATGTCCAATATGTTCATAATGATATTATAACATATGTCCATCACCCTAATGTAAATTAATTCTAGATACTAATGTAAAATATGTTCACAATCATAATGTAAGAATTATCACAATCTTAATGTAAAATATATTCAAATTTCTTATGTACAAATATGTTCAAATCATCATGTATCATATGACCACAATCCTAATGTAAAGTACGTTCTTGATGCTAATGTAAAATATGTTCCCAATCATAATAGAAAATGTTCGCAATCCCAAAGTAAAATACGTACATACTCCTTATGTAAAATATGTTATTAATCAAAATGTAACATATGTCCACAATGCTAACGTAAAGTACGTTCTAGATAGTAATGTAAAATATGTTCACAATCATAATGTAAAAATTTTCACAAGCGTAATATAAAATACGTTCATAATATTTATTTAAAATATATTCACAATCAAAATGTAAAATATGTCCACAATCTTAATGAAATTACGTTCTAGAGACTAATGTAAAATATGTTGTAATCATAATGTAACATATGTCCATAATCATTAAATAAAGTAGGTTCTAGATTCTAATGTATAGTACGTTCTAGATACTAATGTAAAATATGTTCACAATCATAATGTAAAAATGTTCACAAGTCTGATGTAAGATACGTTCATAATCCATATGTAAAATATGTTCTCAATAAAAAAGGTAGCTTATGCACAACCATAATGTAAAGTACGTTCAAGATACTAATGTAAGATATGTTTAGAAAACGTACGTAAAATTCTTTCAGAAACCTTGTGTAAAATATGTTTATAAATATAAGGTAACATATGTTAACAATCCCAATGTAAAACACGTTCAGGACGCTAGTGTAACATAAGTTAACAATCATAACATAGAATACGTGAATAATGCTTTTGTAAAATATGTTCAGAGTCGTAATTTAAAATATTTCCAAAATCATGGTGTATAATATGTCCACAATCCCAATGTAAATTACGTTCAGGATACTAATATAAAATATGTACAGAATCCATAATTAAAATATGTTGACAATCCTTATTTAAAATACGTGCATAATTCTATTGCAAATTACGTTTAGAATCCTTATGTAATATACTTTTGCATGTAAAATACGGTTGAACGTGTAGTGTGAATTACGTCTAAATTCCAAATACTGAATATTCTCACCCATCAGATATAAAATGGTTTATACTCCTAATGTAAACATTGTATTCAGAACATGTACTGGGGAGTTGCGTCCTGTAGAAAAATGTTAGTTGTCAATGTCTTTAGCATTTTTTGACATGGGGTTGAAATTGCGATTAACGTTGTGTATTACCCCTTTCCCAACCCGCTTAGCAAAAATGGTGTAACTGACTGGCACGGTGATTTGTAAGCAATATTCTTTATTTCTTCTTGTCTTACTTTTACGAATAATTATAATAGAATTCATTCTACTGTGCTGTGTAAAATTTATGGAACAAGTCGCGAATGTGAGGGTTTGAACAGTTTGTAGCAACTATGTATAATAAATCAACATAAACCCTGTTCTGTCCTACTCCAACAGCATTCCTTGCCTTCACTATATACCTATTACCAGCTGAAACTATTGACACTATTTTTCATGTCCGTACATCTGTCAGTCACCATTTTTTTGGACAAATATAAGCAATAGAATGGCTTACATAATTTTAAAATAAGGAAATATATCTACATATATTATCTTTAGTACGAAGTGACCCAAATACGAATCTAAATTACATCAGCCAGGTTGTTTGTTAATATTACGAAAACGTTTTCCTTGAAAATTATTTATGCCGACCGAAGTTTAAGATTCTTTAGAAAAGCAGTCAATACTTTAAAGCTTGATTAACGACACTTTAAACTCGTTGCAACGTCTACATAAAGTAAGGCAATAAATCTACATAAAGTGCTTCTCTTCTGTTACTTGTTGCAGTCGCCGTAAATCTCAGAGCCTGTCACGTGAAATTACCAGTTTTGTTATTAAATTTATTTTTGTAATTCAGCGTCAAAATTCATGTTTAACATCACACCAGGTCCGATCAAGTCTATTCCATGCTATACTGTAACCCCCTTTTACCAGTAACAGGTAACCATTGTGTTTTTTCTTCGATCTACCCTCACCCACCCTATGTGTTAGAATGAGGTGTACACGTGGTAAATCTAAGCAAGGTACACGATATCATAACATCTTTTCTATATAATGTATTAGAGTATATATGTCGTGCTCTTATTCCCAATAATTACATATCTTGCGTACGTGACGTAACAATGAAAAATAACTTATAATAAATAATTAACAATATTTTAAAATAACAATTTATAAAACTCCACCGGACATCCTAACGATGACCCGCTAAACGACGAAACAACCAAATAGAGTAAAAACATGACCCCACCCAACATTACACGTTTAGCTACAGACACCTAAGAACTGTCGAGCAGGATCTGCTGGTGGGATATATTCTCAGAAATAATTATATTCAAGTAATTGAAAAAAAATTAAGGGATTCCCTACTGAGGCTAACAAAGACAAATTTTATTTTAGTTACCCTAGAGCACTATTTATGATATTGTGTGGTAACCATGGCAACAGTTTGAGGTTGCATAATGAATGTTTCGATGTCAACCAGATTGGAGGAAAAAAATCATATACATCTTAGAGTAATATGTTTCTTGGTATTGGAAAGTTAGCGCAGGGGCAAAGCACTCTAGACTTCGAACATGAATTTTCTCAGTTCGAATCCGATCAAGACCCACAAATTTTATAATTTAATTATTTAATAAGGATTTACAAAAACTGAATTAACATCAATTGTCATCCACTATAAGTTAAACAAAATGGAATCGAACTTGACTGGATGAATAAAATCGTATTTTATTTACAGTTGAAAATGTGTACAATATATATATCATTAAATTGTCAGGTAATAGAAGGAATTTAATATCAACTGATAAAACTGCATTGTACATCCTAACGATGACCCGCTAAACTACGAAACAAACAAATAGATAGAGCCAAAATAAGACCCTACCCGTCACTATCCGTTTAACTACAGGTGCCTGTGAAAAGTCGAGCAAGATCTGCTGATGAAATATATTCCTAGACAAATTAAAAAAAAAACTCATTCAATAAGCTAGCTTAAAATTTTAATGATTCCCAAGTGTGAATTACTTAATAGAAGTATCCGTATGTAATAAGGTTGTATTAGATATATTTTATGTTTTAAGTTGATAAAAAACGTTTTTTTATTTTAGTTTCACAGGAATTTGGAGAAGTAAATTCATTGAGAACTTTGATAATTTTAATTTTACTAACTCAATATTATTTATTATTACTTAAACTTTTAAAATAAATATACATACCTACACAAATACAAATATATATATAAGTTTCAAGGTTTTTAAAGAAATTAAAATATGGAGTAAGAAATTATCTAATAACAACTTTGAATTATAATGATGGAAGAATCTATCTGTGCTTGTTGTATTTAAGACACTGACCAACCAAAACATTATTAATTTTTGAGAGGAAACGAAAATTCCCTGAAAATGTATTGATGTGTAACTAAAATTTGAAATATGTATAATTTACAAATTATATTATGAAGGTATAGTAATTGGAATTTCTTATTGGACTATAAAGTGACAGCTCAGAGTAAAAATCCCTCCTTCCCGGGAGGGGTTACTAAATGACGATCGCTGGTTAGACAAATGGGGCTGCAAGAAGCTAAACACTACGAAAGGCCAACTTGGATAGAGTAATTTTGAAAATATAAATTCGTTGTTATTGCCCTTTAATTTTCGGCTTAGCCCAATGGAAACATTTTCTGTTTATATCTCGGTTCACTTAACACTAAGCGAACGCTCTCCAGCTTTACGCGATGATGTAATACATTATGAACATAATTCCTCTGCGGTTACTAAACCCCACTGGAACCTCTGTAAGGGATGTTCCAACCCCCGAAGGAACATTTTCAAAACCAACTTAAATTTAAACAACAAACGGAATACCATATCGTTAGCGTTGCCCTTATGTCGGGAGAAGGGGGCGAATGTCTGCAGCGCCCAAAATGCCTTTCCGCTACACATATTGTTTCTTTGATCTTTGCTGCCCCGAACAAAGTAACTACAAAGAACATATTTCGCCCCCAACTCTCTGGACCTTGTCTTTAATAAAGGCTTAATCGGAATTCCCATTGCCATTGTAGTTCGGTAATAAGCACGGGAAAGCAATCTTTAGCTTAAACAAGACTTTAAATGTGTTTGGGTCAGCCATTCAAGTAACAATAACATGCATATACTGTCGCACGATATTCACACATTTTTTTGCCAATTATAGGACAGTAAGAAAGGTATTAATAGTATTATAAAATTAACAATGTAAATATAGAAGTAATATGAATATTCTAAAGTCAATTCCTACTTGGATCACCCGAAAATTTGATTTAAGGGACATTTTACTACTTTTAATAAAAATAGCCTATGTATATAGATATGACAACCCCAATATTAAATGGGAAAATAAAATGGGACAATACTTTAAAAAAAATAACTAATGAAATTTTATTACTGAATTATTATTTGAAAAGACTGTATTCAAAAGTGTTCGAACTTGAATGGATAGTTTAAAAGTATTTATTAACGATTTAAAATTTGAATTTAAATATATATATATATATATATATATATATATATATATATATATATATATATAAGGAGAGTGTGAACTAAGAGCCTAATTCCTTACAAGGAATTTAATAATCCACACAACATACATTGCTGTTGTGTAGCAACACAACATAGGTGAATAAACAACTGTTCTACAACATAAATGAGCTGTTGTAAAATTATATATTATCACTTAATTTAAGCTAAAACAGTTTTGTACAACGCATATGTACCACTATGTAGACGAGTTAGAGCCTGACGCCAACTCCAAGATTTTCCCTTGAACAAATATTCTATATACAAAATAAGGATTAAAATAACTGAACGCTTTGAACCTTTGACATAAATTATCCCATATACAATTCTCGTCTGAACTAATGACGACGAGTTATTCTCTAAACAACAGAGACCATGGTTAAGAATGTATCTCAGAGAAATTTATTGGATATATTGAAACTATGTCGTACCCGATGGTTCACACCCTATGAGATGAATACATCGAATTTTACGGCATTAGATCAAGCAAAAACACATCAATAATGCCCTGGAACTATAGCATTTGTATTTTTTCAAAGACGATATGTGATTCAATTCCAGATAAACTCAAACCGATAGTGCAACTTTTTATTTACTGACTGAGTCGTAGAATACAATATCCCTGTCATATTCTTCGATATACTTTGTCGTTAAAATTATGCGATATGATAATACGTTGTCTCTCTATTGGACTTGACAACAGTTTGATGTAGCAATGTGGCATCACTGTAGCCCACATGAGACAATCTATTCCCCAACCGAATTGTAGGTTGTGCGTTGGTTTAATTACTAAATTCAAACTGATAAAGAGCGATAAATTATTTAATTAATTATGAAATAGGATTATTTTTTTAAAAAATGCAAGTTTTGACACCTAACAAAATTACCTGTAACTCCATCAGATTGCAGAAAATGTTCCAGCTGGGAAGAACAGATTTGTGTAGCTGCAGTAATCAGGAATGTTTTGATTGTCTCTGGAATATTAATTGCGGAAATGTCACCGCCCTTCCAAAAGTTAAAACACAAGAAAACCTTTAACACAAGGTTCGCGCTCGAAAAATACTTGTTGATAGCCTTGACACATAGTATTTTTAGGCTAAGCAAATCAAGAGGTTTGTGTGTGCGCGAGAGCGCGTTTGTGTATGTGTATGAGTGTGTGTGTGTGTGTGTGTGTGTGTGTGTATGTGTGTGTGTGTGTGTGTGTGTGTGTGTGTGTGTGTGTGTGTGTGAGTGTGTGTGTGAAAACGATCTTGAAAAGTACTTATAAAATATAAGCTGAAATCATATTTAATAATCTAATTTTAAAACCAAATTGATATGTATGTCTTATAAAATAGCGTGCACAAAGTACAATTACGTCCTTACAGCACGTTAAAGTCTGTAGAGCATATGCAAGAATGCTATTTGGTGTCGCCTTACTTTATTCTTTTCTGTGACGTAATTTCCCAGGAGACCCCCGCAAACTTTCTCCAAGATAAAGGGAAGATAGCAATGAGGATTCTTTCTTCTATCTTAAATAGCGCCGGGAGATCAATTTGTAACTTTATTACAAATATAATGCTAACTAGAATTCCTATATTGAAAATACCCATCAGACAAATGTTATGAATTTTAGTTTATTTAAAATCTAGTTTAAGTTATTTAATTCAATATAATATACAAAAGGTAACAAGAAATACAGCATGGTGTCTTTCTTGGAAGCAAGTAGTTTTATCGTTCCATCATTTTACTTATAGGTCTATTTTTAATGTGATAATTATTTTCAACTAAATACCAAACTTTATGCAAATATCATGACGTTAGGTCATAAAAAGTTAGTTGCATGTATTTTAGTTATTGATTTGCAATTTATAAAGTTAATTGAAAAGTGGTATTTATTTCGGTGAGTTCAGCACTTGTATAATGTAGTTGTATTTAAAAACTTAAAACCTAACCTAAAGCCAGAAAGAGCTCCAGTGTTACATTTAAATGTTAATAGCATTTAACCTATATTTAAACGATAAATACATTGTGGTCTTGCTTTGGATAAAATAAAACAAAGAATGCACCAATACGAAAGCGTCCATAACACAACCGGAATCGATGGTCATGGTTTAGCGCTTATAAATACAACTGTTGTAACTCTGATACAACAAACATATCTAATAACTCGAGTCTCAGGGGCATTTAATTTTGAAATGGAAAGGAAACGTTTATGCAAAGTATTAGGTTAGAGGGCACAATTAAACATTAAAACATAATCAAAATATAGAGAACCATTTATGAAAAAATTATTAAACCACTATTTTAATTAAAAACATTTAATTCCGAGGAAAGGAGGTCTGTCAATAAGTAAGGATTAACCAGGAAACAAAGTGCTTTACTTCACGGCAACCAGTGCTTTATAGTATCTGATGACAATAATTAAATTATTACATATACCTCCTGCAGGTAAAATGGGGGCTTGGGGCAGTTTATTCGTTCGATTAGAGCATTAATTTTTAGGGATCCCGGTCAATAAAATCAAAATATACTTACTATTAGTAGTAAGCATTGTTGAAAATAAATAAATGGAAGCCTATATATTATATGATGTTATTGCGCACGTGAACGCACGCGCGCACACATACACACACACCCTCACACATGCACACACACACACACGTACGCACACGCAAACACACACACACACACAAACACACAAACATATATATGTATGTGTGTGTGTGTGTGTGTGTGTGTGTGTGTGTGTGTGTGTGTGTGTGTGTGTGTGTTTGAATGTATTCATTTTTATACATAAATAATTTCCCTGTAACAAATTTAATTAAAATATAAGGTATATATATATATATATATATATATATATATATATATATATATTCATAATTAAAAACAAACCTATGATATTTTGTCGAGATCGTCTCAAAAATGTAAACCGTTAGGGCAAACAATTTTTTCATTTCTCTCGTATGAAATCATAGAAAATTAGCAACCATATCGACAATTTTGCTCCTTATTTCAAAACGATTTAAATCTTCTGAAGCAGTCCAGAAATTTGATACTTGAAGAGTACACTTGGTCTCTCTTTCTTTCAATACCTGTTATGCCAGCATACACGCACATACACAAACATAACCTCTGTTCGCAGTACTAGTGGGACCACGGACATCCACAAACATAACCTATGTTCGCAGTACCACTGAGATCACGCACATCCACAAACATACCTATTTTCTAATTTTGGTGTGATCGCCAAGCAATTACTAAAAAAATCCTAAGATGTACAACTTGAAATTGCAAGTACATTTTTAACTAGAGTTTTATACATTAAATAGGCTCTATTGCTTTTAAATACTACTTTTCTTATAAACGCTAAAATACAGTCTAAAATTAAAACACTTTTTTATAAACATTGTTTAATGCATAACTGAGGAAAATTATTAAACTAAAAATAATATAACTGCAAAGCAGTAAAACTAAAATGCATTACATCAGAATAATTCCATAGTGACCCGGCACTTTAAAGTTTAAGTTATATTTGTATACTGTGGCTGCAGCTTGTCAAGTCGATTTGGGGAGCAATATGTCTGTATCGAGGTAAAGTCGGGGATTGGCTTCGATAGATAACTTTCCATTAGGGCTTCTTTATGCTGACTGATTAAAACGTTTGTGAGTTTCAACAAATAAACCAAGCACGAGCAGTGGGAACAACCATCATACGCTTTGAAACTTGTAAACATTCTACATTGCCATAACTGTATTACATGCGATATGTTCCTTATAGTTTGATTATACAAAACTAGTATTACCCTAACACTGGTAAATAGTAATTATTGTATGTTACAGTATCGCACCTAAATAAATATTCTTTGACTAGCAACAAAATAGGCCTATGTATACTTGATAAATGTATTAACATTGTTGTTTGTTAATTGGAAACGTAAACAATTTAACGAGTTGGAGTTTTATTCTTTTTATGGTAACAACACGATAAATCGTGTCACTTGACGATATGAGTCCACTTAGTATATAACGTGTCGTCTAAACAATCAGTATATAATATAGAATTCTAACGTGACTCGTTGATCACAAAAATTTAAGTGTAGAGTATAAAGTATTTTTTTGTAATAGATTTCTACTTAAAAGTAAAATACTCTGGTCCCGTATATTATTTTGTTATGTAAAAATACAGTACGTTGATGCCCTGACATAACTGTATTTTCTTGCCTTTTTCCACTTCACTTTTTTGTTCATTATTAATGTATTAAGAGGAAATAAGTAATTAAGTTTGTAACAATTTGGAAAAAATACGAAATAGAATTGGAGTATACCTTATTAGCCTATATATTTATTTGTATTACACAATATTTATTTATTTGTATTTATATCATTTGCAATAAATATTATTTATTATTGTTATAATATATGTGAGTTTTTACACTTGTAAATATTCTCTTTCCGTTTATGTTATTAAATTGTGTCATTAAAACAAAATCCTACTTTATAAGTCTTTTACCGTTTATTTAAACCACCGATGCTGACATGGAGCGAAATAAATGTACAGGAATATATTCCAAAGAGTTTTAAATAACATACCTTCCCAGCGGAACAAACCAACTACAATACCCTGTACATAAACACACCACAACACTTCTCTCGACCAGTTTTATCTGTATTCTAGTTTTATTTATTAATTACTTATAGACTCAATAATAGTTTCATTTCTGATTCGAATATTTAAAATTATTTTCTTAACCGAGCAAATCGTTTCCGAACACGGGTTTTCGTCAAAGGTTTTCGTGTTAATGGAAAGCCTAGAGCGAAATATAAACTGACAAGATATCCTCGACTGCTTTAGACTTTAGTGAGCATATATTATGTTGGCCATTATATTACGTTGGCCAACCTGCGGACCTGTATTGCCATTGAGTGTTATATTTTTCTTTGTTGTAGTAATTTCTGCACAAATAAAAGAGAGAGAGGGACAAAAAACGTAAAAACATAATAAGAGGATCATTAATATACTCATCTTCATTTTTGTTGGGAATTGTTCTAGATGTTTGAGTACGGTTTTGTGCCTCTCCTAAAGTTACAATATTCTCCTTTGTTGACGAGTTTCGGACTGATTCCATTTTCAAACTTGAGTCGTACTGGTCGGCAAAACTATGAGTTCGGCTTTATATCTTTATAGAATAAGGGTAGTGTTGGAGTAATATATAATTTTACTATTAACAAGAAAATGAGCACATAGGGTTAATCCTAAGATATTATTAAGGGGGTTCAAGGTTATTATTGATCACAATATCTTTCATATCCTAAGACCCAAGTAATTATCTCCGTCCTTGTTCTTGCTGGATTAATGCAGATCCTTATATTACTACTCTAAAATATAAAGCGTTCGATAAAAATATAAATTGCAGGTAATATATTCTATATTATTTGTTTATTGAAACAACACATTCTCTAATAATCGTTTCTTTTAGAATCTGCTGTGTTGTAACAAACGTTCAAGGAAAACGTCATCCACGAGACACGTGGTAAAACTCGTTTCCATTTATGCAAACCCCTCCAGGAGAAACAATTAGTTTTGCGGTAAGTTTCCTGCTCACAGATTCAATTCCTAAAGATTTGCCTCAAAGTAATTGCTTTCTGTCAATCTTGCCATGTTCAACCATTGTTCCGCCTTCTTGCATTAGTACTGATATTCGCAGTGGTATTTATGTTGAATAAACGTTCGAATACTCTGCTAGCAATCAATGTTTTCATGTCAGATAGTATATAACATATAGGTTGTTATTTATTTCAGGAATAATATACCACACTTTTAGAAATAAATGTCACAAATAAATAATTAATATTGTTTAAACACAGAAATTGACATGAAATTTATGTAAATATGAAACATTTAATATTTTAAAAGAATAAAACATAACACTAAAGAGTTATTTTTGTAATAATAAACTTTGACGTTGATTGCTTTGAAATTGAAATGTACTCATGGATTGAATTAAAACGTTTTTGATGTATTTAAAATAGAAAAAAAACACCACACATGCCGCAAGTTATTAAAACATATATTGTTTGCATAAAATATATGAATTAAATAATATGTATGTGACATATTGCACATATACACATATGCACATACACACATAATGTATATTTACAACATATGTGTATAAAAACAATATAAGAATCATATAATTACTAGTTGTAATTATATTATTTCTAACTTGCCATTCAATAATTAATCCCACTCTGGGACTAGGCTTGTTATTCTCCAGAACTAATATATCTCCTTTATATGGTGTATCTTGCCCAATCAGAATTTATTAACGTAGAACAGGGCCTACTCCATGGAATTCTTCCGCCAGGTATTCATTGCGTTTGTATTTCGGCTTAAAGACAATTTAAATTCCAATAATTTATTTAATAGGAAATAATTTGATAACATTTATTGTTTCTCTTAATTTCCAATATTTTAAACCTCTTGCCATAATTTCGATGATTTACTTTCACAATTTCTAGCTCAGACGATTATATAATCAGTTCTCTATCTTATGTAATTATATCTTATCTATGAAATTCTCTTATTATAATAATGCAATCAATTTCAAATATTTTTTAAAATCCTATTGTGGATGACAATTGATGTTGATACAGTATTTTTTTCAAATATTTACTCATAATTTAAATTTAAAAATTTGATAGTCCACTCGGATTCAAACTCTGGATCTACATGTTTGAAGACGAGGACTTTGGCATTGAGACAACTTTTATAGAGCTAAAACATTCTTAAAGCTGTAATATATGAAATAATAAGAAAAGGTTTCTTTGCAATAGTAAAGCACTACAAGGGATGGATAGAGCGAGAAGTTACTGAGATCACTATCAGCTTCTTAAATTAGAAAGGGAAAAACCAAAATAAATAAATAGCAATAAACAAAAATCATATCCAATATCTTATATTGTATGAAGAGAAAAATGGAAAACTTACTATATATATAAAATATAAAATAAAAATTAACTAAAATAAAATTTGTCTTTTCTATTTTAGTAGGAATTGACTTTAAAAATAATTTTTCTATACTACTTGTTTTTACTTGTATGATGATAAGACTGTAGGTTCCAACTGTCTGTGTCTGCTTTACGCACCGTGCTATCTTATTTAGTAACAACTAACCAATATGTTGTCCTGTTCAGCAGTCACTGTTTACTAACTGTACTGACTGTGTAGTCACTGTGGTTTACTAACTGTGCTGACTGTTTACTATCTCTGTTTTTGGCAATTGAGTATTTTTAACTGTCCATGACAGGTTTCATTCAACTGGCTATCCATGGTATATCTGCTGCTGTTTTTACCTCTTTCGAGCATTCTTTTTTATTACTCTGCCGTTAAATAATTTTCTTTGTAAATATGTTTCTGAGCTTTACGTCACTTTCTATTCAGAAATATATTTCTAAGTTTAAAATATCCTTGTCATTCCGTTTTAAAAATATTCTGAATATAGATCTTCATATGTTCTTCATAAGCTTTCGCTATTGCAGGTTCCAGGTTATGGGTTAACTAGACACAGTCACAGATTGCTCAGAATACTATCGGTGAGGGACAGCCCAAGACAAATATCTATTGTAACGCCACCTAAGCGGCCATAACCCTCTTGACTCATTGACCAGAGAAGAGAGAGATGTTAATGACCTTGACACAGTTTGTTTTAGAGTATTCAGTTTTATTATTAGAAAGCTCACAATTCTTGAAGTTAAAAGTAGCACGTAGCTACCAAAATAACTTATTGACGACGATCAAATGTTAACTGACAACAACACTTAACAATTGACGTTGCTTGATGTAATTATCTTTAATTCACTGATTAAAGTATTTTTAAAAATACTTGACTAAGTGAATACGTAGTTGCTTATATGCTGACGCGTTTCAAAACATTCGTTCCTTTTCCGAAGCTAAACCTCTAACCGTTTTAGAGGGTTAGCTTCGTAAAAGGATCGAATGTTGATAAACGCGACAGCAAGTAAGCATCTACGTATTCACTTAGTTAAGTATTTTTAAAATTAGCCTAACAATTGTTTCTGAGACAACCGGATAGAGGGTTTTATTGGGCCCCCTTCCTCGGCTCCTAACTACTTCCAAGTATGCTCCAAGTTGTTCCACATCGTCTCTAAAATCCATTTCATTGGCCTAGAAAATATTCAACTTAATTTTACTATTCGATAAAAATGAGAAATTTCCAACCTACTTGTACAATTGAAGGAAGTTTGGAAATATCCTAAATTAACAAAATAAGTTTAAGATGGCCCTGGTGGTCAGTTTGAGGGATTCTTCATGGATATCGACGAACAATAGAACAAAACTACCGCTTCCTATTTTGGACTAACTCTTTGCTTCCCTAGTGTAACATTTCACTTTACTCCCCACCGTGTTTCTTACGGAATAGATCTAGTTCTTCCTAGATAACTCAGTGCGTGTGTATCGCTTTACAGTATTATCACTAACCGATGATGAATAGTTTACGTAGGTCTTTTGGACGAAATTTTCAATCTCTCCTCAATGTATTGGGTTTACTTTAAACTCAAGAAATAATATCCTCTAGACATGTCTCCTATTGTACACGAAACTACCACCGTAGTATTATCACGCGGACTCTTTCCTCGCATCAGCGGGTGCTTAAACCCTTCCGTTAAGTGATCCCCGAGAGATGCAATCCATCACAGCCCTAACAACTCCTCCCTCTGAGGAAAACTTCGCCGAGTTATCTTTAATCTACTGCTCCATAAATACGGGTAGCCTGTATCTGTGCGATTTATAGTTAAGCAAAAGCACGTTTAATGTTTTCTTCCAAAAATATTTTGTAGCTCAGCAACCGTACAAATTCTGATCATATACTTAATACTAAAAAGCTGTAGTATTAAATACTAAAAATACTAAAATAAACGTAGCATTTGCAAGCGGGAGTATTAAATAAGCATCTGAAATACTAAAATAATCCAAATATCAAAATATCATAGTTGTCTAATAAATCTAAAATAAAAGTAGTAAATAAAAACCCAGCAACCACAATAAAATCAATTTATTCGATATACATCAAAACCTGTTCAAATTTATTCATATAAACACCTGCTAAATGATACCAATATTAACACCTTTTCCACGATACTCATATCAACTCCTGTTGCACGATACCAATATCAACACCTGTAGAATTATACCCATATTAAAACCGGTTGTGTAGTACTTAAACCAACATCTTTAATGTAATACAAACATCAACACCAGTTTTATGATACCCATATCAATACCTGTCGAATGATACTCACATCAACACCAGATTTATGATACAAATATTAACACCTTTTGTATGATACTCAAAAATCACATGTTGAATGGCATCCATATGATCTTCTGTTAAATAATTCCAATATCAACATCGGTTGTATGATACCCTTATCAACACCAGTTGTGTAATACTAAAACACATTTTGAATGTCACACTTATCAACACTTATTAAATAATACCAATATCGACACATGTTGTGTGATATTCAAAACAACACATATTGCATGACACTCATATATACACCTATTGAATAATTCCAATATAAACACCGGTTGTATGATACTCAAATCAACCCCTGTTGTGTGATACTCAAATAAACACCTGTTGAATAACATCCATAGAAAAATCTGTTAAATAATAAAAATATCAACACCTGTTGTATAATAACCATATCAACACCTGTGGTATGATAACCATATCAATATTTGTTGTAATGATGCCAATTGAAAAACTTGTTTTATGATACCCAAGTAACACCAATTGAATGGTACTAATTTCGACACATGATAAATAAAATACATTAACAAGCACCTCTGAAGATTGTAACTTTACAACAATATGCACTATCAGCTGTTGATTTATTATATTCATTAATTCATTGTATGTATAATTTAATATAAAATCTAACACATAGTTTATTACATAACATATACATACATAAATTATGTAATTTGATAAATATAATTTAATGTACTATAATTTATAGCATACATTAGTTTATGTCGAATTATCTAAATTAGATGTGGTTATTGTATTTTTATATATTGGTTTTATTGAACTCAAATTCCACAGTAGCACAAGAAATAAATCTTTTAAAATCTTGTCAAAGCATTTCGGAGACCCTCAATGAATTGGATATACTATCTACATACCAACCATAGTATATGTATATATATATATATATATATATATATATATATATATATATATGTGTGTGTGTGTGTGTGTGTGTGTGTGTGTGTGTGTGTGTGTGTGTGTGTGTGTGTGTGTGTGTGTGTGTGTGTGTGTGTGTGTGTGTGTTGCAACGTCCCCCCCACTCTCTATTACTTTTTTATATCTTTTCTTAATTCTAGAATTTTTTATATTCTTAATGTAATGGTAAAGGTCTTACGGTGTTGTCACTTTCTATTATTTTTATTCGCGCCTGCTAATCTCCGTTCCGCTCTCGGGCTAACGCAGCCTCGAGCGTTCTTAAAATTTGTCTTGTGTTCACCCGTTATTTGTCACGCCTAAACTCAAGCCACTTTATGCTGATTCCTACCTTACAATTTGTATGACCCCCCCCCCCAAATTGTTAACATGTTTTGTCGGTTCTTTAAATAGTCATACTTGTCAGTAGTCCGCTGGAAAGAAACAATATTATGATAAACACCCAAAATTTAAAAAAACACTTACCATGTTAGAAAATCTGCAGGCACAGCAAGGGGTTGCGCAAAATATGATCGTGTTTAAGTTACCTTTTTGAAGGCTCCAGCGTTCTTTAAACATGATCTGCCAGTAGACCACGTCTCTGGACTTTTTTCATCAAAAACCAACTAGTTTTTAGAATAGCTCAATTATTATACAATAAATTTGTCCTCAGGAGAGAACTCGTTTGAAGAAACATTAAGCACTGAATTTTATATATTTATTAATTAATGAAATTTAATTAAAATTGTAAGTTGATTTAACAATCATTATTTATTAGTTGGAAAAAACTAAAAGTTTTATTGGTTGTTTAACAAAGGATAAATTTAAATACCAAAAGTTTTTAAATTACATTTAATTATTTGTTTTAAACTAAAAAATAAATTTGTCATCAACTAAAATACATTAGAATTCCTCTTTACTATTTCTTTGTCTTCGTTATAATCACAAATAATTGTTTAAATTTTTCTTATACTCTAAATATTTAAGTACTACATTTTATATATAATCCATTAATTACATTTGCATCTTTAAACAAAAAATCTCTCCTAATCTAACATAATAAAATTTTTTATCCTTTGATTATAAGATTGAATTAGTAAATTACACGTTTTGTAACAATTAATTTTAAACTTTGTATAATTCTATAAATCTGGGCTTTCTGAAAATGATTGGCTTATGGCCAAAACCCCTTTGTGAATCTAAATTTAATAATTATTACTTAAGCATTTTTATCATACAAATTATTTTTACTGCCTTTAACATTTATTTAAAATTTCTACTTAGAGTGAAGTCATTGTTTAACTTTCATCTTATTGAAATTTTTGAATTTAATATTTTTAACTGACTAAATTTGATGTTATTTTTATATAATAAAAAAAAATGACTTTTTCCAAGAATTTCCCTGCCAATCCTAGACTCCTCTCGTCTTGAATCAAGGTTCATGGACAATGGAAGTAGCCATCTCTGGTAAGTCGATGGAAGTCCATCTCCATTCTCCTCTGATCTTCACGTCCCGGAGGCTGAGTCTGAAGCCCTAGTCCGTGGATGGAATTAGACGGCAGAAACGTTGTGGTTTGGATCCATCTGGCACTTGGTGGTTGTCCTAGACTTGACCCGTCATTACGACCGTTAGCACCTCGTATTAAAATGTTTTACAGAATACCTTACAGGTCCTTCGCTTTCCTGTATTTATTTCGGTGATGTTACCCTTCCCCACCCGCTCTTACCTCGTCGCTATCTCCGTACTTTTTTCTTGTACAGGCGGGTTGGACAACGTATTCAATTAAACCTGCATAATTCGGTTATCGGTTTTGGAATACTGAAAAATGTCTATTTCTTTAAAATGGCTGTTTTTGTTATTTAAGTTTTTTAGATTTGATTTTCACTATTGTTCTTTTCGGATTTTGCTGGTCATTTCAAAATCTCAGTGATTAGTTCTTAGTAGATAGTTCTACGTCGCCTAGTTCTCCAGTTAGAACTTTTCGGCACTTATAAATTATCACTGCACTCCCGTTTGTCAAATTTAGTTAGCTATTACAGTGTTATTTTTATTAATTTTTAATTTTTCTTAATATTAATTATTCAAGAATTTACTAGCTTCTTCACCCTTTACTACGTTTCATTATACAATAAATTAAAACCTTATTATTTAATTCTTGAATTTGTTTTTCAAAGTTTTGAAATTATGAATATCTTAACTTGAGCGGCCAGTCTGACCGTCTCAGTGTATGTGTGTGTGTGTGTGTGTGTGTGTGTGTGTGTGTGTGTGTGTGTGTGTGTGTGTGTGTGTGTGTGTGTGTGTGTGTGTGTGTGTGTGTGTGTGTGTGTGTGTGTGTGTGTGTGTGTGTGTGTGTGTGTGTGTGTGTGTGTGTGTGTGTGTGTGTGTGTGTGTGTGTGTGTGTGTGTGTGTGTGTGTGTGTGTGTGTGTGTGTGTGTGTGTGTGTGTGTGTGTGTGTGTGTGTGTGTGTGTGTGTGTGTGTGTGTGTGTGTGTGTGTGTGTGTGTGTGTGTGTGTGTGTGTGTGTGTGTGTGTGTGTGTGTGTGTGTGTGTGTGTGTGTGTGTGTGTGTGTGTGTGTGTGTGTGTGTGTGTGTGTGTGTGTGTGTGTGTGTGTGTGTGTGTGTGTGTGTGTGTGTGTGTGTGTGTGTGTGTGTGTGTGTGTGTGTGTGTGTGTGTGTGTGTGTGTGTGTGTGTGTGTGTGTGTGTGTGTGTGTGTGTGTGTGTGTGTGTGTGTGTGTGTGTGTGTGTGTGTGTGTGTGTGTGT
Source organism: Prosapia bicincta (assembly GCA_036971475.1). Classification (NCBI taxonomy): domain Eukaryota; kingdom Metazoa; phylum Arthropoda; class Insecta; order Hemiptera; family Cercopidae; genus Prosapia; species Prosapia bicincta. The sequence goes on from JBAIZL010000004.1 coordinate 165,097,658, forward strand.
GTGTGTGTGTGTGTGTGTGTGTGTGTGTGTGTGTGTGTGTGTGTGTGTGTGTGTGTGTGTGTGTGTGTGTGTGTGTGTGTGTGTGTGTGTGTGTGTGTGTGTGTGTGTGTGTGTGTGTGTGTGTGTGTGTGTGTGTGTGTGTGTGTGTGTGTGTGTGTGTGTGTGTGTGTGTGTGTGTGTGTGTGTGTGTGTGTGTGTGTGTGTGTGTGTGTGTGTGTGTGTGTGTGTGTGTGTGTGTGTGTGTGTGTGTGTGTGTGTGTGTGTGTGTGTGTGTGTGTGTGTGTGTGTGTGTGTGTGTGTGTGTGTGTGTGTGTGTGTGTGTGTGTGTGTGTGTGTGTGTGTGTGTGTGTGTGTGTGTGTGTGTGTGTGTGTGTGTGTGTGTGTGTGTGTGTGTGTGTGTGTGTGTGTGTGTGTGTGTGTGTGTGTGTGTGTGTGTGTGTGTGTGTGTGTGTGTGTGTGTGTGTGTGTGTGTGTGTGTGTGTGTGTGTGTGTGTGTGTGTGTGTGTGTGTGTGTGTGTGTGTGTGTGTGTGTGTGTGTGTGTGTGTGTGTGTGTGTGTGTGTGTGTGTGTGTGTGTGTGTGTGTGTGTGTGTGTGTGTGTGTGTGTGTGTGTGTGTGTGTGTGTGTGTGTGTGTGTGTGTGTGTGTGTGTGTGTGTGTGTGTGTGTGTGTGTGTGTGTGTGTGTGTGTGTGTGTGTGTGTGTGTGTGTGTGTGTGTGTGTGTGTGTGTGTGTGTGTGTGTGTGTGTGTGTGTGTGTGTGTGTGTGTGTGTGTGTGTGTGTGTGTGTGTGTGTGTGTGTGTGTGTGTGTGTGTGTGTGTGTGTGTGTGTGTGTGTGTGTGTGTGTGTGTGTGTGTGTGTGTGTGTGTGTGTGTGTGTGTGTGTGTGTGTGTGTGTGTGTGTGTGTGTGTGTGTGTGTGTGTGTGTGTGTGTGTGTGTGTGTGTGTGTGTGTGTGTGTGTGTGTGTGTGTGTGTGTGTGTGTGTGTGTGTGTGTGTGTGTGTGTGTGTGTGTGTGTGTGTGTGTGTGTGTGTGTGTGTGTGTGTGTGTGTGTGTGTGTGTGTGTGTGTGTGTGTGTGTGTGTGTGTGTGTGTGTGTGTGTGTGTGTGTGTGTGTGTGTGTGTGTGTGTGTGTGTGTGTGTGTGTGTGTGTGTGTGTGTGTGTGTGTGTGTGTGTGTGTGTGTGTGTGTGTGTGTGTGTGTGTGTGTGTGTGTGTGTGTGTGTGTGTGTGTGTGTGTGTGTGTGTGTGTGTGTGTGTGTGTGTGTGTGTGTGTGTGTGTGTGTGTGTGTGTGTGTGTGTGTGTGTGTGTGTGTGTGTGTGTGTGTGTGTGTGTGTGTGTGTGTGTGGTATGAGCGTTTGTATATGCAACCTATGCGACCAAGAGAAAATAAAAACTCATGTACCAATATATATATATAATATTTAATTAATACATTATTTTATTTTTATTATTATAATTTAATAATACATTAATAAAATTATACTATATTGCAATAGCGAAACAATTCAGAATTAATAAAAAATTTATGGCAACCAAATTTTTACATTATTCGTAATAGTTATAAATAAAAAAATATAGGTTTATATGGGTTTTATTTTAACCATTCGACTATAGTTAACGTGGATTTAGAAAGGAATTTTAGAAAACATTTGATGTATGTAACTCTAAACTTTGAGAGCTTTTCAAAATATTGAATCATGTTAAAACATTAAATTAAAATTGCATTATATATACATATTCGTAATTAAAAAGAACAATACTTGATAACAAACTTAAAAATATTTTTTATGCACAATCGTATTTAAAACATGCTTCTAAGAGACCTTATTTAGTGAAATTTCATTTCAAAATTACTGCATTAAAGTTTAAAATTGTGATAAGATGTTTTTTTCTCGTACGAAGGGCTTTCTTTCTAATCTAAAAATCCCTTTGATATGAGCTTATCCCGCTAAAAAGGTAGAAATATAATGAGTTTCCAGAAGAACAGGTCTAAGTGGATTACATTCACTGGCGCAAGAAATGTACGTGAATAATTAGTAAATTTTGCCTGCACTGAGATTAAAGCAACACTGTGGAATAGCTTAAAGCTACTGCGTCACATTCTTTTCATAATGGCTATAAATTTAGTGAGGTAAACAAACGTCCTAACGTTTGAAGCATAACGTTCATTACTGAAACTCCTATGTTCATTTATTATGACTTGAAGCTGTGTGTGTGTGTGTGTGTGTGTGTGTGTGTGTGTGTGTGTGTGTGTGTGTGTGTGTGTGTGTTTATGTGTGTGTGTACGTGTGTATAAGTATGTGTGATTTAAGCGTATTGAAAAGTCTATTTATCTACACTTACCAAATAATTTTCAGGTCTACTTATGTAATATTCATCGAGACACGTTTTTGTCGAAATTCATAAATTTGTTATCAGTAAAACGTAAAAACGTTTTTACGAAAATTATTTTGAAAGAAAATTTTTATTATTAGAAATTTTTAAATTACTTTTACGCAATGCATTTACCTGTTTTTAGCTATAAATTAACAATAGACTGTGAAAAAAGTAAGTAGTTTTGAACGTATGATGTAGTTCTGTTTGTGAATGGTATAGGACTAATATTTAAAAAAACATGAAATCATTACTAGTTTATCTGGACAAAAAAAAACAAACCACTACACTTTGCTGGAGAGCAGTCTTCCATAACCCTGACTCGAATGGTGATTGGATCTCTGGAAGTTTATTTTCCATTCCGTGAGTCCTGATGGGATGTATTTAGGAAAGTTCCCAATCCGTTCTTTGTTCAGGGAACCGAACGTTTTAGATTTAATTTAGAATATCTTTTGTCAGCACGTTGTAGCATGAGAAAAACTAACCAATTTTTAAAAGGCGATTAATGTAGTCCTACAAAAACCAAAACTCTTTATTTTCAGCGACTATTTTCATGTTTGCAAATAGTTATACTTCTTTACAGCTGTAATACATTCATAAATAATATATATATATATATATATATATATATATATATATATATAAAGCTATTTAGGAGTCGACTTTATTAGTAAACTATTAGTTACGTGCTGTCATTTTTAAGGTTTTTAAAAGATTGACTCTTTTTTACTATACATTAAGGTGTGTGTATATATAAATAAATAAATAAATAAATAAATAAATAAATAAATATATATATATATATATATATATATATATATATATATATATATATATATATATATATATATATATATATATATACCTCAAGTCTAAGCCCAAACCCGTGCGTTGTTGCCTTAACCTTTAGAACGTAGTAAAGCACCCATAAATTTCTGAAACATCTAAACATAATGATAAAATTAAATGGTTTTCCTTTTTCTTGTGGATTTTACTTACATATTACTACGTCACTTATGTATCTTTTATAAACTGAATATATGTAATCTTCTTCCTGTTACATGGCAACACAATCCGATATGGATCTTGGCCTCCTCAATGAGCCTTCGCCAGGTAGCTCTATCCTGTGCTGTTGCTTTTCCGTCCTCACATTCAGCAGAGTTCTGGCATCCTGAGCGACGTAATCCATCCATCTAGTCTAGGATGTCATTTTGTTCTCATATTGAATATTTCCATTTAACAGGCTTCTGAGTACATCACTCCCCTGCATCCGGGCCAAGGGCCGTGCCCTGCGCGGTATGGTTGTGCTGTTCGAAATGTAGAAGAAAATAAAAGATAGTTAATAAGAACAGCGAAGCAAGGGATTGCCTAGCCTCTCGGCTCTTATCTCCCTTGCCAACGAACAATTTTCTAGCCCTAAAGTTGAGATTTCTACTATCCCGTTAATGATACTTCTACCCCCCATAAAACCAACCTCAAACTCGTGACTCCCGTCCGGGTGTCTGGCGTCAGGTCCGAGGCAGGGGTCTTGGTGCCATACCATAGAGTCTTTCGACCTTACTATGAGTCCACCGGCTCCCCACAGGGACGAGACGGTCTCCACCAATGACAGCTGTTAGGCCCGCTCTTCCAAGAACTACTCGGGACTAGTAGAACCTTCCAAACGTCCAGGTTTCAGGTCCTCATACTCTGTCTGATTAGTTCGGTCCGGGTAGTGTAATCAGACCTGGCCTGCGCAGTGTGCTGATGTGTATATTGAAACAAAACGAAGAAGAAGAAGAAATATAAAGAGGAAGAAGGGCGGCAGGGGGATGCCTAGCCTCTCGACTTTAAACCTCCGCTCCAAGATACATATTTTAGAATGATACCTGGCGTGCGCAGTCTTTCAATTCCTATTAATTTCTCTATAATGGGCTCTTCAAATAGCTCGTAAGGCTCACAATATCTTCCCCTCCTTCCATGCCCTCCAAAATTCTAGAGTCCTTTTGAGGATCTTCCCCCCACACGAAGCCATGACGTTTTCCTCATATTTTTGTTAATTCCTTAGTTATCGAGACGTCAACTACTAATCAAACTAAGTATGTAATGCTACCTAATAATTCCAAAAATGTTATTAGAAATGTGGAATTAAAAGTTTAGAACAAAATACACTAGTTAATTTTATCTTAGCAAGTTTTATTACAAATTAGATGTAAGCGAGATGCCATGTAATAAACCGAAAGAATAGGCGTGCATATAAAATCACAAGCATATGGGGATACAGAAAAGCATAATAAATAAAGAAGTCTCATTACCTGAGACCTGTCGCGTCATAAATCTTCGTACTTGTCCCAAGCACCGCGAGAGCGTTCATCCAACAGACGTCGTGATGCATTAAGAGGCCTGCTTGTCACTTGCTCCTCAGCAATATGCATTAAACATCAAACCACTCTTCACAGGCGTAGAACTCTCTGCAGAGTCCTGGGAACATTAGATTGATAAATAAATACGACATATGCACTCAGTGTGGCTCGTAGACACAGGTGAATACTTGATTAGAGGAATAACTAACAGAGGTTTTAATTGAAATTAGCTAATGAAGTTAGTATTAAAAGTATGTAGTTAGTAGACAGACTCTATTAAATGTTGGAAAAAGTACTGTTTAGACATTTTAAGTTAGGAATTTAATTCAATCGGTATTTTAAAATTGTCGGATAAATATAAGGAAAATTCACTTGATATTCTTATAATACTCATTTACATTCTGTTAGGAATATTTGTGTAGATATATTTGAGTACATTTTAATTTCCTAACATTACAATATGTTCCTTTGTTGACACGTTACAGAGTTACTCCATTTGCAAATGTAAAATAGAACGACAGTTTTATTTAAGTACTATTTACGCTTTGAGGGTGAAGTCACTCCAAAACGTGTCAACAAAAGAAAATAATGTCGTGTTAATTAAGGAAGGCCAAAAAATGTACTCGTATATTTATAAGTTTCAATATTTACTTGTGGTTTATTATTTTAATATTTACACAATTTATAAAAGTCTTGAATTTTGTAGTCCATTACATTCGGTGAAACGTAATTCATCACTTTATTTTGCACAGTTTATTGATATTCGAACTTTAATTTTGTAAATTTGTAAAAACTTCCTGAGACAGAACGTTTTCGATCGCTCCGTGGCGATCTTCATTACTGACTTCTGCTTGGGGTTGTTAGATTAAGTTGTTAAGTTTCAATGAGAATGTGTGGTTTGTATTTGGTTTGTTCGTTTGATTAGTTTGTACTTTGTTTTTGTGTCTTTGTAAATTTCATAATGTTCTAGTATGTTGAGGTGTGGTATTTTGTGGATGTATAGTATTTCTAGGTATGGTAAATATCCGTGCATTTCTGTCGGTTTCTTTTATGTGAGTGTAAAATGAGGGGTTGGTGTTTATATTTCTCGACTCTGTTTGAAGCTGCGACCTGTTTGGCCAATGTAGAATTTTTTGCATTCGTTGCAGTTTAATTTGTATACGCCTGGTGCTTGTAGTTTATCTTCGTGTCGTGTTGTATTTTGTATTGTAAATTGTTATTAGTTTTGTATGCTATTTTGCATCTTGTTTTTTTTGAAATTTGTGGGCTATTTAATTTGATGTTCGGTTTTGTATGGTATTGTGATATATTTATTTTCCCTCTCTGTAGTATAATTATAGTGTTTTTTTATTTTGGATTGTCTATTATTTCTAGTTGTCTAGTTTGTTATTTATAGTTGGCAATAAAGGTTCGGATAGTCATAAACTAATGTAAAAGTGATTAATTGATTTAAAATAGGTCCTTTAAAAGTGCCACACAAGCCTAAGAAAATTTTACACTACAAACATCATAATAAAAGTACGTAATTCGTTATCATTTTAATGAAAGTACATAATAAATAGGGCGTTTTGACAGGTTTGTTGTCCTCATCAAGTTCGTCCTACCATAAGGAATCTACTCCTTACATTACATAAGAAATTCTGTTAGGGAAGGGAAGGTTGCTAGATAAATGTGGGTATTTAGTTTAGTGTAGAGTGAAGGATATTTTGCCTTCTCTTAACTTCGTACTATAAATATAAGGAAACGTGTGTGTAGTAAAACATACATGATAAGGACGAGACGAATTGTCGAGACGTTTTTATAATAAACTAGTTTACTTCATTGAACAATTAACTTTCATAAAAAGAATTACACGAGGTTGCTTAAAGAAACATAAGAGGATATATATCTTCTAAAGAGTACAGAAGGGAAAGAAAAGATAGTGCGAAGACACGCTCTACAGCTACATGACTCATCTATTCAGAGCCTACTTCGCCCAAGGAACCAAGAGTACATAAAGGCTCAGTACTATATAAACTCAGTGATAGCCAATGGTTGAGTAATGGGTAAAATTTACTATGTTGCCTTTAAATGTAAAAGTTATTCAAACTTTGGGACAAGTTCTACACGCTGTTCAATTATTTATGGCGCCAGGGAAAGTTTAAACTAAGTAGAACGGGCGGGAAACTTCCTCCCGATATGTTCCAATTTTCAAAAGTCGCTAATCTATTAATCCTGAGTCACTTCACTTGCACGGCTCTCAAAGCGCGATAAATTCTAAATTACAAAACAGCTGACTAGATTTGTGCGCCAGATAAACGTCGTAGCTTCAAACTTCAGAAACTGAAATGACTGGGTAGGAAGGATAAAGAGATAATGTTAAATAAACAGGAGACAATCTCGTAACACAGACGTTGAGAAATTGTATTCGTAAAAAATGAGATATATTTCATTAATTTGGAAAGAAAAATGTGGAAATATCTTTAAACTTTCCAATGTAAATATTTAGTTTTAATTAAAGTACACTGTTTTTTAAACACATTAATTTATAAGTAAATGTAATTTCCGACTCCTTCTATTAGGTCACACCGTACCTATGTAATACATATACAACATATATTATACCGTATACAAATTGTCAATCGTGTTTAAATACTTTTTATTCATCTACTCAAATTCAAACATATATTTTTGAAACTTAGCGGATGACACTTTCATTTAATACAGTCTTTTCAAGTAATAATTAATTAATAAATTTTGATAATTAATTTCACCTATCTATTTCAGAACTTAATATTGTAATTCTGTTATATGTATATACATATTTCTATTAGTTGTAATTATTTAATAAAAAGTAACCAAAATAAAATGTTTCACTGTTGAAAAAAGTTGGAATAGACTTTTAAAATAACGTTCGTTAAAATAACGAATAGACATTAAAAATATAATTACATGTTTTTGAAACAAGGCTACATTTACGATTCCCTTTTTATAATAAAATAGTATTAGATTTTTAATAAACAGAATGATCATTAAGTGAGACGATGTATTTTTTGATTTCTTCTATTAACTCACACTTTACCCAAGTAATATATATACATATATATATATATATATATATATATATATATATATATATATATATATATATATATATATATCTATGTTTAATAAAACCACTTTCATACAAGAATAAAACCTTTTTTTAAATTTTATTACAAAGTTTAAGCTTTTCGCCGATTAGCATTATCGGCATTATCAAAACTAACTTAGCATACTTCTAACTTATTCTGTTCCTACATTAAGACTCTTGAGTTAGACTTAAGACTCTTTGAGTCTTAATGTAGGAACAGAATAAGTTAGAAGTATGCTAAGTTAGTTTTGATAATGCCGATAATGCTAATCGGCGAAAAGCTTAAACTTTGTAATAAAATTTAAAAAAAAGTTTTATTCTTGTATGAAAGTGGTTTTATTAAACATATACATTTTACCAAGAACAATTTCATCTTAAAAGTACAATATATATATATATATATATATATATATATATATATATATATATATAAAGAACCAAGTCAAAAAACAAATACAAGAAATATAATTCAATTGTAAATTCAATTATAATTCTTTTATTTGTATTTTGACTTGGTTCTTTATTAATACACAAGAATACATATTGCGATATATATATATATATATATATATATATATATATATATATATATACAACATACATTATATCTACAACAATATCTACAATTATATCTACAATTTTCAATCATTAATAAAATATGTTTTATTCATTTACTCAAATTTCAATATATTTTTTAAAAACTTGTAGTCGATAAAACTTGATGTTCTTACAGTTTTTGTTTTATAATAGTAATTCAATTATTAAATGTTTATAATTAATTTTAGTTTTATATGGGAGAAAATCTTTTCACTAAAGAAGTAAGGTATGCAATATAATTATTTCGCCCTATTTGGCTTCAATATTAGTAATAACATAGGGTTTCATAAAACCGCTGATTTTATGCTATAGGGTATGTGGTAAATCAGCTGTCTTACGCATTGGTAATGTTAGTTTATTTATAATAATAATTTAATAAAAGTAAATAAAATTAAATCTTTTTTTGTTAATTAAGGTAGGAATTGACGTTAACAAAATTAATACTTTTTTATAAAGTACGAAGGAAACGAAAAGCTTTTTAATTATTAAGTGAAATTGAAAAGCCGCCCTCTTCATAAAATTATTGGACATTGAACTATTTGGTTTAGACAATGATAATTAAATTTAATTTTTTATAAAAAATACCTCTTGTATAACTAGATATAAATTATTGATTTTTCTCATTAATCTGAAGCTTACTAAATTTACCTTCACAGCTTGAAAAAATTATAAGTTAGAATAGTTATTGAATTAGGGAAAACAGGGCAATAGAAAAATTATTTTATTTCTGTAGGAAGGAAAACAATTTGTAATACAAAAGCCTCTTTATAGTCTATTGCGCCAACACTAACAACTATGTTTGCGTTTTGTGGTTTCAAAGAAAATAATGGAGGTACAATATCTCGGCGATATAGGATGTAAGGCAGATAACTGTATATAACAACAGCTGCGTAATGTTTAATTCAAATAAATGAAACATCTATTCTACAAATGAATTTTTCTTTCATTTAAAACCTTTTGTACATCTCTATTGCATAGTAATCATCCTCAGAGGTAATTTACAATAAAAATACAGGTAAATAAATTATGATTTTTATTGCTAATTACCTCTGAGGATGATTACTGTGCAATCAAAATGTACATAAGGTTTTAAATAAAAGAAAAGGTCATTGGTGTTATAGAGGTTTCATTTATTTAGATGTAAAACGGATA
>JBAIZL010000004.1:165114731-165189731 GCA_036971475.1 Prosapia bicincta
CCGACAACGAAAGGATAGCAGAGCATCTTACCACTTGTAACGGCATGAAGGATATCTTTCACGAGGAGTCCAGGGAACGATTCGCTACTTTATACTGGGAGGCACGGCGTCGAATGGCTGAGAGGTCAAGCACGGGCGTTGACTGAAGTAAGAAGTAAATAAGTATATTCTACCTAGCTAAGGCACAAGTATGAAGCGAGTTGCGAATTACACCACTATAACTCGTTAAAAATGCGTTCCCAGAGCTATGTCTATAGAAACTTATTATTACTACCCCTGAGGAACAAGCCTTGAAAGTTTCTCTGTTTATCTCGAAAGAAACTCACTGTGAACGTTTTGTTAGAAATATTTGAAATACGTATCTTAATTTTTTTTAAAATTTTTGTTGTGACTCTTTCTTAACGACATTTTTATTAAAAAAATTTTAAAAAGTGTAACACCTATTTTTCTAAACTTTATTCAGAGCCTCAAAAATAATTTTCTAAATGTTCTTTACAAGTATAAACGTAAAAAACGGTCATACGAAAAGCTACTAACAACTATTTTCTTTACTTTTTGAGTTTTAAATGGAACAATTTTGTGAGTGGAGAATATTTATTTAAAGATAATACAAAAAGCTTCATGTGATTTTTGTTCTAACAATGCATTCAAATCACTATTTATTTGGAATAATATACTGTGGATAAATAATTAAATAATACATGAAAATTCCAACCACAAATATTTTTGTTAGAGATGTTTTTATAGAGTTGAAATAGAAATATTTATATAGACGCTCTTCTGTATTACGTGTAAGTGTGTTTAAAATTAATTAAACACTTTTCTGTTTTTTTCTGCAAACGGCAAGACTTTGCATCTTTAAGTAGGCCCCCATACCGGTACAGACAAATCTGTGGTCGGTTTTTTGCTGCAAACGGCAAGGTTTTGCATCTTTAAGTAGGCCCCCATACCGGTACAGTCAAATCTGTGGTCGGTTTTTTGCTTCAAAGGGCAAGGCTTTGCATCTTTAAGTAGGCCCCCCATACCGGTACGGACAAAGTTGTGGTCGGTTTTTTGCTGCAAACGGCAAGGTTTTGCATCTTTAAGTAGGCCCCCATACCGGTACAGTCAAATCTGTGGTCGGTTTTTTGCTGCAAACGGCAAGGTTTTGCATCTTTAAGTAGGCCCCCATACCGGTTAAGTCAAATCTGTGGTCGGTTTTTTGCTGCAAACGGCAAGGTTTTGCATCTGTAAGTAGGCCCCCATACCGGGACAGAAAAATCTGTGGTCGGTTTTGCATTTAAACCTTTTAAAACATTCACAAATAACTTGAAAATATATTTATGTTTAAACTCAATGTTAAGTCTCTATATACCCTTACCATAAGGCAAATATAATTAAAACCGAACATAACTAATTTGTTCAAAATTATTCCTAAATTGATACTAGTTGACTTTTGAAATTCTTCGCAAAGCATTCATATCATTGCCCCAATAATGAGCTAATTTGAATAAATAATTTGCTATAATTATTTGCATAGTTTTTATCAACGTTACAAATGTGTATCACATAAAATTACAGTCATGTCACCTGGATTTAGAGATTTAATGGATAAAAATATAATCAAATTATCAATGCAAACATAAACGGATTATTGCCCATCTGTGCACTGGCATGTGATTAATGTGCTGTTGTGATTTAGTTTACATTTAATTAATACAAATTATTGACATCATTATATATATTCTGCTTCTAATGGTTTATATTATTATATTATATAAACTTTATGGATTTTACTCCAAGGAGTGTGCATAACATCAGCCGAAATCTATCAAGTTACATAGGGCAGGATATTTACTAGTGGAGTAAAACAGTAGTCGATGCATAATTAGATTAAATGAATAAACGACTATAAGCCTATTGTGCAAAGGGCTTTAAATTTACAAATGTTTCATTTCACGTTTAAACACTGTAATAATTTAAATATTTATTGCAACTTATTGAAATTTTTCTTTTGAAAACACTGATTATATCAGACTTGTGTGAATATACCAAAATGCATATATTTAATAGTAGGCAAAGACGAGATTTACGACCATAGCTTAGACAACCGTCAAATAAAGAGGGTACAAATGTGCACATATCTAGGTGCGATCTTTCATAAGAAAAGCGACAGTGAGGATGAAATCAAGGTAAGATAAAAAAAAAAGCAGATCAGTGTCAGGAGCATTAGACTCTCTTCTTGGCAAAATACAATCACTAAAGAGAAAAAGAAACACATTTGTAAAAGTATTGTTCAGAGCGTTACACTCTACAGTCCAGAGTTGTAGGATGTCACCAGAGCTAATAGTAACAAACTAATGACGATGGGAATGGACTATCTACGACGAACCTGTGGTGAAACGAGCCTTGAAAGGGTAAGAAATGCAAAAATACGTAACGAAATAGACATAGATGGAAATATAAGGCAGGAGATAGAAAGAAGGTAACTAGCATATTTGGACACATTAAGAAGATGACGACAGAAAGTTGGTCCCGAAAGAAACTAGAGTGGATTCGCGCTGAGATAAGGAAGAGAGGACAACCACGAGGAAGTTGGCGAAGCAATGACTGCAAGAAACCTACAAGAGGCATTTACATATGACAGAAGAAATTGGAAATTGGGGACGGAGAGGTGGCGTCACCAATAAAAACTTTTAGTCAACTATATATATATGTAAGAAAAATACTAAACATAATTTTCTTGTTTTGAATTTTGGCGCGTTGCGAGCATCAGCTGTTTGTTATTTTTAGAAAGATTTTCAGCTGTTGGTAATTTAGCATTTTTTGTTTGTTGTCAGAAAAGTTGAAATATGGTTGTTACGTGAAATATTGATTTATTAAAAATAATAGATAAAATTGAGTGAACTCTGTTGCGACACAATAATTTAAACTAAAATAATTAAGAACATTAAATGTCGTTTCTCCGTTCACAGGTATTTATATTATAAGTTATACAACATACAAATCTGTAAAACATGATAGTTGGAGTAAACATACATACTTGTACAGAGAAACTTAGTTGTGTTCTTTATTTTAATTGCTGTTGCAAATAATAAAATACCATTATACACACACACACACAGACACACACACACACACACACACACACACACACACACACACACACACACACACACACACACACACACACACATATATATATATATATATTTATATATATATATATATATATATATATGTATTAATCAATAAATAAACAACATATTTATTATCGGATAATTACTCCATTTATTAAAAGGTAAATATGCACTTTTCAATAGAGAGGATGATAGATAATTAAGTTAATGAATTTAGATAAAATTTAGCGTTTGTACTTTTATGTAAGCAATTAATTATAATTGGTAATTTTTGGAGTAATATATGTTGAGAAAGTGTAGCTTCTTAATTTCCAGTCCAAACAACCAAAGATTATATTTTTCACATTTGCATTCCTTTAGAAACGTTTTTTTTTACACAGATTGAATCAGGTTTTATTAAAAATAATTAGAAATGTTGCATAATGCTTGTTATATAGAGAAAGCCAGATAGTACGTGGAACCTCAACGGGCGTCCTTACACGAGTAAGCCGAGCCCACTACGTAAACACAAGAGCGCTTCAGTCAAGTGCTTCTAGTTATATCAAAGGGTTGCAATTCCATCCCTAATCATACTTAAATTCAATTCTGTAAATGTGAAATGTTTTCATTACAAAACTGGTACAATATTTTTCTGAATTAATTTTTGTTGTTGCATAAGAATGCATAAGAGTTAATGGTCTCTACGAGTTTTAAGGTTATATAGGCCCTATATATATTTTACATTTAATCCTACTTGGTATATTTACGAGTGAACTTTCTACAACTACTAATTACGTGTTCTCATTTGCAAGCCTACTAAGGGTAAAGAGGCAGGTAAATCTCAGTTGTAACTGGTTTCGAAATCTATTTTGCATTCGTTCGATTCGGAAATATGTCCTAGTGAAAATAATTTATAAATACCTGATATAAATGTGTGGGGTCTTCACGTCAATCTAACCTCAGATTTGTCACTTTTAGCCTTCTGAGTCCTCTCTATAAATATAGTCTATTATAATTTGACCGTGATTTTTATAAGAAGTTAAAACGTTTTATTTATTTTAAATCTAAAAAAGTTATAGAATTAGTAAAAAATTTGTGGTACATTTATTAAAATAGTGAAGTAACTTAGTTATACACAACAGCAATAAATTAAGGCTACAAAAATTGGCGTGATAAAATAATCAAATAAAGCCCTAATTAATATATAAATGTGCAAGGATGAAACAAAAGACAAAAGAATTTCTAGAGGAATTCGGTCAGGGAGCGATCTTTGGGGGCGCATACTACCTACAAGCCATTTACATCAAAGGCAAACAGAAGGTTAAGCTGATAATTAAGCAAAGAGCTTTACTTATATTTTTTATTTTATTATTTTAATAAATATCATTTTGTATTTATTTTATTTAACTTTTCTAAACCTTTTTCATAATGTAAATTTCCAATGCAGTTTGTAAACGTTATTTATTGATTTTTAAAAGTAATGTATAAATCACAGGTGAAAAATGCGGTTACGGTTATAGAAGTAAAATGCTCTTTTTTGTAAATTACGAATAATCCAAATGTATTTAATAGGTAGTTTCCTGTGTAAAAGTGTTATTAGTGTAGATATAGATGACATTACTGTATGCAGATGTTATTGGTTAATATATAGATGTTATTGCAGTATGGAGACGTTATTGGCGAAGATGTAGATGGTATTAGCGAAGATGTAGATGCTATTGATGTAGATGTATATGTTATTGATGAAAATGTAGATGATATTTGTGTAGATGTAGATGTTATTGGTGACATTGTAGATGTTTTTTTGTGTAAATGTTGTTAATGGTGTAAACATCTTCGCTGTTGGCGAAGATGTAGATGTTATTGGTGTAGATGTAGATGTTGTTGGTGAAGTTATAGATGCTGTTGGTGTAGATATGTATGTTATTGGTGAAAATGTAGATGTTATTTATGTAGATGTACGATTATATGTTATTGGTGAATCTGTAGATGCTATTGGTGTAGATTTAGTTGTCAATGATGAAGTTGTAGATTTTATTGGTATAGATGTAGATGTTATTGGGGTACGAGATGTATGTACATGTAGAAAGTTAAATATGTTTTATAAATATATAACGATAAATAATACAAGTAAAGTTTATTTCTTCATATTATTGAAAGGCTCGTCCTTCTTTTCGCCTTGATGTACATGGCATATAGGTAGTACGTGTCCGCAATGATCGCTCCCAGTCCGAATCCCACTAAAAGTTCATTTCTTTCCTGTTTTATCCTTGCACATTCAGATTTCACTTGGATTTCATTTGTTTATTTTAATACGTAATGTTTTTAAAACCCACTTTATTACAGTTTTGTACAATTAATTTACTTTACTTTTTTTAATAAACTTACTACTTGATTATTATTATTTCTATAACTTATAAAATAACATGTATCTTTTGATAAATTTGTTCAATTACTTATTTGTATCACTTTTTTGCACTTTAGTCAAAATGCGTTGTTTCCTTTATCTAAAGTTTCGAACAACGATTATTAGTAGGCCTAGCTATGGTTTCGGTTAACAAATAAGATTTGCATTGTTTATTGTTGAAGTTATGTTTCATTAAGAATATGCCTTATAGTTTAGAGTTAAATATATGTGGTATTTACAGCAATAATATCAACACGTGTTCGTCAAATTAACTTTACAAATTACCACTGCTACGTGGCGTTCTTCACAGAGACTTTATTAAATGCTACGATTCACCGACAATGTACTGAACAAAAGCTAGACGTGTCTGCTGAGGTATGTGCCTAAGCCGTGCTACTGTGAGGTAAATTGCTAATCAAGTGTTAGAACACCTCAAGATGTATATTAAAAAAATTAGGCCTGCATCTTTTCTTTACCCGCTTTAAGTTTATATTTTCGACTAAACTTCTGCAAATACTGGCAGATAGCTTGAACATAGTTACTTCCCTAATTATGTTACATAATCACGCCCTTTATTAGGCAAACATTTCTATCATCAGGAATAGTGTAATGTTTGTCTTAGGTTTCCTTACTAATTCTTCAAACATATGGTTGGGTTTTGAGGGATTCCTTTTATTGCTTCTCTAAAGAAGTGGTGTTATTAGAATGATGCCTTATTGGTTCATAGTTACTTTTCGATTGTTTCTGTTTATGTAAGTTTATTTACGTTTAAATTAAACTCATTAAGTACTTTTACACTTAACATTAAAGTGAATTTAAGAAGAATGTACTCAGACAAAACGTTACGATCGCGCTAGGCGCGCTTGTCATTCTCTACCATTGGGAAAGACATTGACGAGCATCGCTTAGTACGATCGTAAACCTTTTGAATGTTTTCTTCAATTGTAAGTTCGGTAAGTTGGTAATTTATTTGGTTCTAACTTTGAAATTTTGTCAATCGTCATAGGCTTAATGTATTTACATTGCCTTAATGTATTTACATAGGCCTAATGTATTTATATTATGTTTTCGATTAAACAAATTAAAACGTATAAAATTAGACATTTTCTTCTAATACGTAAAAGCCTAGAGTAAAATTATTTGTGGTTAGAGGTACAACCCGCCACTGCCAGTTGCTATTGCCGTAGAATTTGCAACAATAGGCACCAACCTTGCTAAATGTAGATTTCCCACTTGCCGAAACGGCGGTAGCTAACACACATCTGGCTGATCTCAGTTTCGTAGGGTCCTATTCTGTTTTAAGTCAAACTATAGCATTTGTCCTCCTGGTAGTGTTCAACAAGTGGACAGAACAGTTCTAAGTCATAATGCATAATTGTAACGCCTCGTCTGCTCGAGTGACAACAGGACAGATACAATATATTAGATAGTTAAAGTCTATAACTTTTCATATTCACTTTGATATATTCCTTAAAATAAAGTCTTTTCAGTATAACTTGGAATAAACGCAAACAACGCAGTCTATCAATGTTTGCTTTAGGCTACAAAACAATTTTCTTTCTATTTGGCCTTTCAAGTCTCTGATCAAAGCAGCGAATCGAAAGTTCCGAAGGCTTTGATATTTGATTTTCTGGACATACAACGATGAAAGGGGCTTATAACGCTGGCTGTGATTGGACAGCTGGTTTGAAGGAGAATCCAACCAAAATAATAGCTTTCTTTGTGTTCATTATTTTTGCTTCATTTAAACCTTTTTGAAGAGAAAACTTTTCTAGCGATGCTTATAAAATCTTTTTTTATACTACAAAGAACAAGCTAGAAGTACAGTAAGTATAACAGACACATTTGACCTTATTTCTCAGAAGAAGTTCTCAATGAAATAGTAAAATGCACAAACTTATTCATTCAAAGAGTTCGTGCAAATTACGCTCGTGTTCGCGATGCTCGTGACACAAATCTAATGGAACTGAGAGCTTGCTTGGGGCTTCTTTTTCGGCTGGCGTCCATAGGTCCTCACATACAAATTTGGATGATCTATGGCAAACCGACGGCACTGGTATAGAGATTTTCAGGCTGTCTATGAGCATTGTAAGATTTCGATTAGTCCTAAAATGTATTCGTTTTGATGATGTTAATACAATAGATGAGAGATTAATATCTGATAAGCTTGCACCTATTCGATTTGTGTTTGAAAAATTTGTTTTCAATTGTAAGAAACATTACTGCCTATCAGAAGAAGTAACAATCGATGAGATGCCTAACCCATTTCGTGGAAATGTAGTTTCCGTCAATTCATTCCGTCAAAGCCTGCAAAGTACGGGATTAAAATTTTTGCTTCATGCAATGCAAAGATTTGGTACACTCATAATTTGGAGATATACCATGGTATACAAAATCCTGGGATTTACAGGGTCGGCAATTACGCTCATGAGATTGTAAAGCATTTAGTACAACTAATTTCAGGATCCGGAAGGAACATTACTATGGACAATAATTGGTTTACGTCCATACCATTAGCACTTGATTTATTGAAAAACGACAAACATTTATTGATGATGGTAGGGACAATAAAAAAAAACAAGAAAGAAATTCCGGCATTTTTGTCAATTGTCAAAGATAGGTATGATGAGTCCAGTATATTTGCTTCTGCTAAAGAGCTTAGTGTTGTTTCATATAAACCAAGAGTAAAAAAAGTTGTGCTGCTTCTATCAACCTTACACAAAGATGACAATGTTGATGATCCCCCAAAACCAGAAATGATGAAGCATTATAATATCACGAAATGTGGTGTAGATAAGGTGGGTGAGATGAAAAGCCTTTATACAGTGGCCAGAATCACGAGACGATGGTCGCTAGTGATTTTTTACTCTTTATTGAATATTGACGGAATAAATTCCCATGTTATTTATAAAGGAAACAATTCATCAATGATTGAAAGAAAAAATTCCTAAAGGGATTGAGCATCGAACTGCTTCGCCCCCAACATCTCCAACGCCTACAAACGCAACAACTGCCTCCCATAATTAAATTAGGTTTGCACGAAATTGTAGGGTTACCAGTACCTACAGAACCTCTAGCCAGTGGACATAGGAGGGGAAGATGCTTTCTTTGTGGCACATTATCTTATACTTTCCTCAGATGTAGGATATTAATATTTATTTTCTAAAATTTCCTTTTTCTGGTTTCACTAGATGTTGAACAAACTACGGAATAATGTTTAAAGAATTTAAATTATTTATGGTATTTTATTTAATTACTGTTAAAAAATTTTCAATAATAATATCTTAAATAGATGGTGTAATATTAATAAACTCATATAGCCTTCGTGTTAAAACAGCTGCTCTACAACATAACCTATAACATAAAATCAGCTGATCTACGAAATCATATGTTAAAGCTTATTTTAAAATAAAATAGTTCTATAAAGTACATATATAGGACAATAGAGATTTATTAGAGTGTGGCTATGTTAATGTGACATCAACTCGTTACGATTTTAACGTAATTCCATTAATAATTTTCGGATATATTTCAAAAACGTCATTTTTATTTGTTGTGCTTGAAGACACATGATGTTATTGAAGGGAAAATAATGAATTAAGCACGTTACACAGTAAAAAAATACATAACCCAGTAGGTGGTGTCAGAGAGGCGTATATTAGGTAAGAGAGAGTAAGAATAAAACCTTTCTTTATGTAAATAAACTAATAAATAACTGCACAGGAACTCATAAAATAATATACTTTAGTATCATACGCGTTTCAGGGACTTGTGTAACCATCATCAGTGACACTATTACAATTTTACAGCTGCAAATAAATAGTCAAGACATAGCAAGTCTTATCACAAGTCTATATACACAAAGGTTAGAACTTCGGTTTACCGAAAAATTGTTACCATAAATAAGAAAAACCCTAACAATAAATGTTTAAAATAAATGGGTTTACAATAAATGTTTAGTTGTGATTACGTAGTACAGACGTACATCGTTACATAATTTTTCCCAGATCTGGATTTTTCTTTATCCTGATCAGGTTGTCGCCTCATTGATACGGGTATGAGCGGTGTTACTGTATATCTTTACAAACAAACCATAATATAAGCTCTAAACTTTGAAACGAATTTCTACAACCAACATGAAGGAAATTTCCATCTCTAAAGCTTTACGCTTTTAATGGCTCGAACCAAGCGTAAATAAGTTGGTTAAATGATACATTTTCTCTCATGCAAACACATTCAAAAAACTATAGGGAGAAAAGTTGCAAGCATTTTATAAAGCAATATAAAACGGCCAAAATGGCGGAGCGTTTGTCAAAGGATTTCTGTACAAATGGCGTGCTTTACCGCCAAGTCGGTCATATTAGTTTGCGTGACGTAGCCAGTACGGAAATAAAAGATGGGGGTTTTGCGATTCAAGTACAATATTTTACTGCTACGACGACGTTTCGGTAACATATAGTTATCGTCATCAGTTCTATAACACCTAATGGATGTTATTATTTATTATAATACATACAAATTCTTAATGTATTATAATTCGTGCGTGTATTCAGAGAAAATATAGTTTTCTGTATTCATTGTAATAAATATAAACGTCCATTATGTGTTATATCCCTGATGATGATAATTATCTAGTTATCGAAAAGTCGTCGTAGCAGAATAAAATATTATACTTGTCTCGCAAAACAGCCGTCTTTTATTTCTATCAAACTAGAGTATTTTAAAAATTTAGTAATAAATGTATTAAAAACTAATTAAATACTTTAATATAATAATTATTTGTAATAAGTAT
Source organism: Prosapia bicincta (assembly GCA_036971475.1). Classification (NCBI taxonomy): domain Eukaryota; kingdom Metazoa; phylum Arthropoda; class Insecta; order Hemiptera; family Cercopidae; genus Prosapia; species Prosapia bicincta. The sequence continues at coordinate 165,125,029 of JBAIZL010000004.1, forward strand.
TAAATTACTAAAAATCTAAGAAATTTGAATTTTACCTAAAATTAAACAAGCAAAATAAACCTTATTACCGAAATAAACTTTATTATATTTATTTAGGGAAGAAATAAATGGCACTCAAAAACCTCCAACTATAAGTATTTTAAATTTTAAACTTAAAGTACATTTAAGTTACCAAGTATCCATTTCTAGAGGCATGACAAACATGACTATTGAGTTGTTAGTCTCGTTTGTTATACTTCTAAGGATGTTTACTTGAAAACCGAAATGTAAATCAACTTAAACTAAAAATATTTGAGGTTAGAGACTTTTTAGTATTATGTATTACCATTTGATCTCAGTTTATTATAAATATATTGTGAGTGATACATAGTGATTTATATAAAACTGGTGGTTTTCGTTTTTCCAGTATTTGAATAGGAGTATGCCGAAAGATATCATTGGCCTATCACATGACGCAGGAGGTTTTGGGGTTTTGAATCCATGTCGTGCATTTGTCAGCAGAGAACATTTGCAGATACTGAGAATCCTGTTTTAAACTTTTTCTACTGTACAATGAATACCAAAGAGTATTAACGCATTATCAGTGAATTCGTCGAAGAATGGGACGCCATCTATGCTAAGCCAAGGGCATTTTCAACAGAACAGTGCCACTTATTATACGTCACGTGAGTCTATGGCGCTGATCCAAAGTTCCTTTGAAGACCGCATAGTGTCCAAGAAATTGCCTAAAATTCCAAGGTCAGCGGACTTGACCATACCAAACTTCATTCTTTGGGGTTATCTAAAGGGAAGAGTCTGTGCTAAACGCCCTCTGACTGTGGACAATTGATACTAACTACTCACCGCTCCAGGAAACTGCCAAAAGGAACGATGTGTTCAGGCGTACCTAGAGGCGGACAGACAAAATTTTCAACACAACCTTTAACGACCACTTAATTTTCAGATATTCTGTACATGTAAGAAACAATATCAAGTTACTTGTATTTTTCTTCTTAAAATAAAAAAATAAAATAATGAGCTTTATATAAACCCCCTGTAGGCCTATATATCCTTCTTTTAAAGGTATAACTATTTCAACGTCTATGTTTTTAAATATAAATAAATAAAACCTATAAAGTCACAAAACATTTATGTCCTGATGTACATTTCTATTACAAATTGATCATCTTTAAAAGAAATTACTACAAGACTAATTCTTAGAAGCCATTATTTTACGAATTTCCTCCGAAGATGCTTGATTTCCAGTCTAAACGTACATCAGGAAATCTCAACAGAAGGTTTTTGTGTTTTTTACAGTTTTTAAAAAATATTTTATAATTAGAAATTACACCACAGTCGCTTCAAGATATCATACTATATTTGTCCCTAAGTTTACAGGTAATAGTTGTATATTTCATTAAAACCTCCCCGATATTAAAATAAACCGTTATTTCTTATTTCTCATTCATGATGCAGATAAATTATTATTTTGTTAGTGTAAAATGGAAAAAGCTCTTATATATACAAAATAACTCGATCTTAAGTTAGTTTATCTAAATATACATTGTTCTTGTACAACAAATAAGATAGTTTTCCTGCCGAAGCTCTATAACATATACAAGGATCCCCCAAGAAGTAAGGGAGGCCGATGACTGTCAGAAGCTGCTACATTTGACTGTAGGGGACGACGGACATCACATCGCAAATTGTACTTGGATATTGTTACGGATATCTTTGCCTGGAATCAGCCGCACCGACCTCTCTCGTACCACACTGACTGCCGCAGCATAGACAAGTGCCACCAATCAAGAGAGCTAAGGGAAAGTCTTGGAAAGCTCTCACACAACGATGCACACCGCGGTACCTCCCAAGAGCAGTGGCAGTCGCTAACTTCGGGATTACCACGACTCATGACTTCTGCAAAAACCGAATTGGAATCACTGCCACTTCAAAATGCCCTCTGTGTTTAGCTGGTCCTGCAAGCACATTATTTATGAGGAATTCATGGATGAGCTCGCGGACCTATACTGGGCGTCACGACATCGAACGTCCGAAGAACACGAACAGGCGTTGACTGAAGAAGGGGTCTAATACGCATTGTACTATCATCCTCGGAACTAATTCACTTGTAAACCTCTGACAATGACGACAGTGGTGACGGAGTGCGTATAAAAGTTTCATAATGATATTAATATGACGTAGTTCTTAGAGCATAGTGTAGTAAATAATTAAGTTGTATGTAATTAATAGGAACCCAGTCAACTGAAAATGACTACTAAATATGACGAAACTAACACTTACCAGATGAGGTTGTCAATGTGGCTTATTAATTTGGCGGAAGATGTATTCGGTCTGTGCAGTTCAAAACTAAAACAATTTGGAAAATAAAATTACATTCTTCGAAACACAATTTAACACATATTGAGTCTTATACTATTTTTCAAACTAATGATTTCTAACTAAGATTCTCTAGAAGGTTTGCCATGTTTATGGGAAGAAGCATATAAACGTATTCATAATACTAGTAATATTGACGGAAAGCATAGAGCAGTTTCGTTAAAACTTGTTAATATTAAGGAATATATATTTATATTATGACGTAATTCCTTATTATAGAAGAAATATTTGAAGAAACATTAAAACTCGATGAGGTCGTAGCAAATAGTTGCTATAAACCAAAGAACACTCAATTGTAAATGTTTATATGTATATATATATTTATTTATATATAATTACGTTTTTATCTTTAGATATCAATCAATTATTCAATAAATAAAATCTTTTGAAAAAATATGAAAATTTTCGAAAATAATGTTATTAAGGGATATCTTTTAAAACAAAATACTCATTTAGTATCAACTCAATTTGTTGTAGTATAAATGTTTCATCTAATTCAACAAATTGCAATGTTATTGTGTTTTTTCTAAAATCCGATTCACTTTAGAATTCTCAGAGCTAGACGTTTGCAGGCAGTTGTATTTAATATAAGGGTGAGACTCCTGAGGGAAATCAGTGAGGTAAGGGAAGCTGCTCTGTGCAGTGCATTAGCTGGCCCTTTGGGATCGTTAAGGCGGGAAAGTGTTGTACTTTACATTAATATATGCAATAAATGTAAGTTACATAGCAATACTTGTAGCGGTCGTACTCCTGACCGAAGCCGTCACTAGTTACATAAATAGCTACCCTAAAATCTGCTTATTTTACTTTATGACTTTCGGCAAAACTATTGTATTCTGGTTATAGTTCTAAATAAACAAATTAACTTGTTACAAACATATTGTATTTCTCGGTTTTTTAAAAGTTATTCTAATATGGCAAAATTAATTAGGTCTTATTTCGAAAAAATTAAATCATCTAAAAAAACTTTAAGTTCCATTACTTTGATTCAATATTATATTTGTAAAATATGTTCAAATAAATATTAATTTAGGTGCTTCCTTCCGGTTAAATACAAATAACTTGATGATATAAGTAGGAGCAATATAGACTACACTGGAACACAACTTCACATAACACAACTTAATAATCAGAATATGTTTTCGGCAACCGTGTTGCATCCACAAGTAACTAATCTAACTCTCGCTGTAGATTAACTATTGCGACAAGAAAAGTGGTATATGTTAAAAAGTTACCAAACATCCACTAATCACAATATTTTATTTTAAACTTTATGTGCGATTCAGTTGCAAAGCAAACACCCTAAGAAGTCACCAAAATATACGCGAGGTTGATACTAGATGTTGTGTTTAGATGGCGCTTTTTAGTTATTTAATAAAGATATACCACATTATGTCACAATATAGTGAAAATTTGATAGAGTTGAAAAATTAATTTTTTAACAGTTTTAATGTGTAGTAAGTTACGTTTTAACGTCAAAATTTAAAATTAAATACAATTGTACAGGTATGTGTATATTTTGATTGGTAATGTTGTCTTATATAATTCCGAATGTAGGCAATAGCTATAACAGAGCACCATCTACAAGTGTGTGTGTGTGTGTGTGTGTGTGTGTGTGTGTGTGTGTGTGTGTGTTTGTGTGTGTGTGTGTGTGTGTGTGTGTGTATCTCTGTGTGTATCTATGTGTGTGTATCTGTGTGTGTAAATTAGTGTATGTTTGTGTGTGTGTGTGTGTGTGTGTGTGTGTGTGTGTATGTGTGTGTGTGTGTGTGTGTGTGTGTGTGTGTGTGTGTGTGTGTGTGTGTGTGTGGTGTGTGTATCTTTTTGTATCTGTATGTGAGTGTATGTGTGTGTGTGTGTGTGTGTGTGTGTGTGTGTGTGTGTGTTATTTCTCAACTTTACTAAATCAATTATGCCTTGGTAAATACCATTATTTATTAATGTTTGTGGATATGTATGTGTTTCTGTTCCTAATTGTTTCTACCTTTATCTAGGGTTTCTACATTACGCTTTTGGATGTGTTTATTTTTAATTATAAATGCTTTATAGTAATAGAACCAAAACAAAAATATTAACATTTAGTCCCTTCTATTTCTGTTAGTTTAAATGTTCTAGAAATCAAGAGAAATTATATTTTATTTCCCTAATGAATGGTCTTTAGTTATAACTAGATAAGTTTATGTTTACTTTGAAAACAAACTAAAAGAAAAGAACACGACATTAACATAATTAACAAGCTATTCCGTGTTTTTACAGCTAAAATAAGTCACGACAAGTCTTTCGTAATTTTAAACTTTTCAACTGCTTTTATTAAAGTATGGAAATTAATGGATTCGCAACTTGGGAAAACTTTAGTACAGATCTACGGACGATGCTTTTATACTAAAATTGAGCTTTGTATAATATATATAGGAAAATGAATTGTAGTTTGAAAATTTCTAAACATAAATATTACACAATTAATTATGGACTATAAAGTTCCTAAAGAAAGTTGTTTAGTTTTGGCTAACGTAAAGACGGCCAAAATTTAAAATAAAATTTCGCTTCTGAAAAGTCGTTTGACATACTTTGGGTTAAGATACACGCAAGAACCAAGGTAACCAATCAAAGCCCTCTATTTTGAATGTGTAAGGGAGATTCTGTTGACCCAGCGTGACATCTTGAGTCTCAATCTGTTCTGATTTAGCCCCGAACGAAGACGGGCAGCTGGGTTGCAAAATAGTGTGTTGACGGCTTGCTTGACAATTCAAAAATTAATGATCAAAATAAATACTAATAAGTGAAAATACTTATAAAGCTTAAATATAGCTTGTATTTATATTTTTAAAATATAAATATGTTCAAAATGTAAAATCTAGCATTGATTCGATTTTATTACTAAGCCAAGTTCAAGTGATTGCCAACGTATGTTTTATACTGATTTTTGTCTTTTACAATTTGTTAAAATCAGTAAATATACCAAACGTATACAATCAGTTACCAGTATGCATCCGACATAACGCTATCTAATAAAATATGATGTAAAGATATAAATTATAAACTTGTAGAAGATGTATACCTTAAAAGTAAGTAATATTGTCAAAAAGCTTCTAGTGTAATTTATTTAATATTTTATTTAAATTAGTTTTTTTTGGAAATTTATCGTGAGCTTTAACGTAACCTTTCTTCAAAACAATTTGCATCGACATCGAGTCTGCTGAGCCTTTATGTAGCACCCTTCCAATGCTAAGGACATTCACAAGCAATTGGTTGACTGTATAGGTCTTACGGAAAGACGGGTTTATTATATACATGAATAGTTTAAATTTATTATTAATATAATTTCCTATTATAAAATTAGTTTTACAAATATAGGTCTCATGCTTTATAAATATTTATAATGGGCAGTAATTTTATTTTATTTGTAGATGAAATTTTTTAAAATAATTTTGTAGTTATTTGGTATATAGCTGAGTCATTTAAATTTTCTTTTGTTTTTGTGTTCGTAAGTTGTTTGGTCTTTGTATCATGATTGTTTTTTATGATTTCAGTTATTTTATATTTTGTTATGCTTATAATGTCCGTTACAAATTGCTTTTTAATAGCTTTATTGCATTATGTTTTGTTATAGTTATAATTTGTTTATATTTTTAGTTTCAATTACGTACTTGTGTGTAAATATTTAAATTATTTTTGAAGTATAGTTTTGCGGTTTCTTAAATTTTCTCAAATAATTCTGTTGAAACATCCGTACACATTTTTAGTTGAATAAATATTAATGGGTATGTGTAAGGTTTGTACTAGTAGAAAAGTTAAACTCAAATACCCTTAACTGTACATATTGTTTTGTTTTTTTGTTTAATACAGGACAGAATATGTTTTGAAAATAACAATTTTTGTAACTAATTTAGCACCCATGAATAAAACAGTAGAAATATAGAAAGAGACATTAGTTGCCCTTATTCAAATCCAGTTTTTTCTTTAGATTCAGAACATATTTTAGGTAAAATATTAGTCTTCTCTCAATAAATAAAATTTCAATAATGTATAAATCTATGCCATTCTGTCTTAAATTTTTTTTTCATTTTGTTGGTACAATTTATATTATACTTTTTTAAATATGATAAATCTCTTGGGCATAATTACAATCTTGCAGCGTGATTATATCCCAACCTATTCAGCACGCCTGTGTTTGTGTATGTGTGTGTGTGTGTGTGTGTATGTGTGTGTGTGTGTGTGTGTGTGTGTGTGTGTGTGTGTGTGTGTGTGTGTGTGTGTGTGTGTGTGTGTGTGTGTGTGTGTGTGTGTGTGTGTGTGTGTGTGTGTGTTGCTGCGGCCAACCACTAAGTCTGCACCCTATAAGAGAGGTAATTCTATCCCCGATTTCGCGTTCCCCACCCTACCAGCAAAAAACCCAGATTTAAGCGTTTTTCGCATAAGCTATTCTAGGTGATAATGGAATCTGTAGAGCCGAAACACGCTGTTCAACCGCGGCTAAAATATGATCCCACCCGACTTACCATATACTGGTGTGTGTGGTGTGTCGAGCTTGATCTGCCAGTGGATAAATCCCTGTACTTTGTCTAAAAAACCAACCAAAATGTTCAAACACATTTACGTGATAATTTATACCTTATAAATTTGTGTTTGAATATAAACTTATCTGCTACATTCATATTGCAATTATATTTGTTAAGAATTTTTTTGCTAGTTTAAATTAATTATTTACTTTTATTCATAATTGCTGGTTTGAAAAATGTCATAAACTTTTATTTACAGGCTTTACCACAGCCTAATTTTAATAATTAGAAACATTTGTATTATGTTTTGTTGGATAATACTATTATACAACTGTTTTTTAATGTTTGAAGTCCTTATGAGAACATTTTGTTTTTTTTAGAGTTCAAAATTTCATTACATAATATCACATACATATTGAAATATAAGAGAAAATTAATTTTATCTATTTATTTTATTTTATGTCCATATAAATGTTTGTAGAAGTAACTTGCAATAGTACTTCCCAGTGCCTTTGGATTTAATTCATATTTGTGCTCCCAAACATAAATCTCAAGGATTTTAGAACCAAATTTACTGGATTCAAATTTTTACAGTTATTTGATGCTAGATGTTAGATTTAGTTTGCATGGACATAAAATAAATTCTATTAACTTAATTACTAAATCATCTTTTAATGATTTTCTTTATCAATTTTTTATTCATTTTCTGATATTGACTCTAAATAAATTTTGTGAATATTTATTTTGAATATATATAGATTTTGACTTTATAAAAACGTTAACTTTATTATTTCTTGATCTTATGATTTTAGAGCTTGCAATTTAATATTTTAACAAATTAATAAATTACGACCACCAATATTGTTACTGTTTAAAAAATAGCCATTTGTTTATATACGTTTTAATTATTCATTTTCAACAAGTGATTTAATTTATGTATTAAGAAATTTGACTACATAAATTTAAGACATTTTTACTAGTTTTAATAAATGGTTAATTTCAATTAAAATTTAGACTTGCCCCAAAAACTTTCACTGGGATGGCTGTGGTTTTCCTGGATTTTCCTGGACTCTTGCTTTTTGTAACCATCAGAACTGATCGATTTTAGGGCTGGTTTTATTACTTTCTTACATTGTTAAAAAGTTCAAGTTCGATTTCGCGGGCGGTCGAAGGCAGTTCATCTCCACGTCCATCTTGAGCTTGGGTTTTTTCTCAGCCACAGAACAGCATCCTGGAACATCTTTCTGGATCTGATGAAACACGTCCGTCTCCAAAGAAAACTGAATTGCGAGTCCAAGTGCTAGCGGGCAGTTACCCCTACCCTTGCTACTGGGTTTATCAGTTTGTCAAGACTTGTAAAATAGTCTCCTTTGAACTTTCTTTCGAAGATTTTTGCTAGTTTTTTCGCTGATACTTGAAAATGTCACTAATGGTGTAATATGGTGATATATTTTAACGCCATAGTCTTCTTTACCCTTCAAATTGTTGTTACGAAATTCTAGCCTCCTCCGCCAGGTACTTGCCCTATTACGGCACTCGAAACTATTTCTTCCCGCACTTGACACTTTTCCAATATTTGGAGCATTTATTAAATAAATTTGTTAATAATATTGTTAGACATTTTCCATTTACAATGATCTTTTTTTCATTCGGTTTTTAAACATTCTCTCAAACATTGGTGGGTTTTCTTTACTTTTATTATTTTATTTTATTTTGCGTTTTGTTTTTCATAAATAACAAGAATTTATTTTATTTTAATATTACATGCTAAAAGAAAAAAGTAATTTTTTTATAGTTGCTCCATTCCGTGAATAAAGTCGACCCTTTGGACCGGCCTTATTTACTTAAACAGATAAAGCACTTGTTTGACTGCTACTTTCCTTTTCAGTGATGTCATTTCTAAGCTTTTAGAAATTATTATTTTTAAACGATTTTAGCCTAGAGACAAAAATCTTCGTTTTGAGACTGTTTTGACAGTCTCAGTGTGTGTGTGTGTGTGTGTGTGTGTGTGTGTGTGTGTGTGTGTGTGTGTGTGTGTGTGTGTGTGTGTGTGTGTGTGTGTGTGTGTGTGTGTGTGTGTGTGAGTGTGTGTGTGTGTGTGTGTGTGTGTGTGTGTGTGTGTGTGCTTATAATATCTTGTCATCTATTTTTGACAATTATTGTTAATTACCTAATACCAGTATGTTCCAAAATAATGACTTTTTGAACATATTCAAAAATTACTTTCATATTTGAAAAATAATAGTTGTATTTTAAAACAAAATGTATCTAAGTGTACTTATATTTACAACATACAACTATTTAAGGCATTAGAATTTGTATATTATTCGTGTAAGCAAAAGGAAATGTCACATCCCAAGTGATAGATTTGAAACACAAGAGGGCAACGAGAAAAAGAAAGGTATTGTAAATCAATAAAATTGTATTCTTGAAAATATATAAATATAGGTTAAATTATATAATTTTTACTACTATTTAACATTTTTTACTGTGTGAAAGAATATTTTAAGAACGAAAAATTGAATAGACCTCTAAATAAAGTTTAATAATATATGATGAGTAATAACGAAAGATTATTTTAGCGTTCTCTCCGTTTACTAATTGTGTCGTTGAAATTACTTGAGACAGCGACAATTTGCGCATTAGGTTAGTGACGTAATCAACTTACGCTCTTCCATATCGCAATTATCTGTTCTGTATGAAGACATTCGGGGAGTATTCTAACAAGAGACAAAGTATTCCAAGCATTGTAAGTCAAGGAAAATACATTATTGTTGTATTAAAAAATGAATTCACAATTTAAATCATGTTATCTAATATCAACGTATATCTAATCCTGACATAACTTCTTAATATATATTTACCAATATTTATAAAATAAGGCATTAGTATATTCATTGGTTATTATTGAACAATTACTAATTTTATGTTATTGCTTACGTTGTAGAACCACTTTGTTATATTAGGTAAAGTACGTTACTAAACTAGAATGTTATTATTCAATATTTTTACACAGTTGTTGAAAATAATAATTATATACATCTGATCTATTATTTGAATATGTTAATAACGAGTTATCTATTATGTTGCAATTTTCCTAATTAAAATTTCCTAAGGCTCGTCTGACAATTTAAAGAATAATTTTTTTAAAAAATCGTTCAATAATAATTACCGTTATCATGTAATAAAACCAGAAAATGAACTTGTAAAAATTAAATATATTTGCTTACCATTAGAAAAAGATTTACAGAACGTTTATAAAAGAGTTTTTAAAGAAGTAAACTTTTAAGTAGAATACACTTTACAAATATATTAGGAAAGGGAAAGCCAACATACATATATTATATGAGTAAGGGATTTATAAAGTAAACAGCAATTCATATAATAATATCTACATTGCACAAACAAAAAGGAAAATTTGAAATCGATTTAAAGAACATATTTGAAATATAAAATTTCAAAGACCTGAAAAATCAAAACTTGCTGAGCATATCCTATACACTAAATATAAATTAGATATAAACGATCTAAAATTAGTTAAACATGTAAAACCTAATATATGTTGAATAATTCTGAATGTCTGATTATTAGTAAATATGACAAAAATAACTTATTAAATTGTGACAAGTGAACTATCTTGAATTCATTATTATACTCCTTAGCTAGGAGATGGTTGTTGTCTTATTAGTTTTGGAAACATATTTTATCAATAATAAAAAACTGTAATATTTAAATATTGTGACGGAAACACCCCTAGTTTCATGTTTCACAATGGACAGTTGTTACAACTGTTCCCAAGAATAATGCGTTGTACAACTTTTTCGCTAAATTTTCAATACATTTATTTATTTTTGTTATTTTCTGTATAGTGTGATATTTAAGAGATATTGACTTAATTATTACTGATTTTATACTTTTACAAGACTACAGACATGTTGACAAGATATAGTTAGGAGGATTTGGTATTTTTAGATTCAAACAGTTTATATTCAAGAAATGTTTCTAATTAAATTCCATCTATCAGTTCACACTCTCCTTATATATACCCTGTTCAATTTTCAATCATCAATACAATAATTTTTATTCAAACACTCAAGTTTAATTACATTTTTTTAAACTTGTAGTGGATGACATTTGAAGTTATTGCAGTTTAAAAAAATATAATATAGTAAGTAAAATTAAATACTTAATTTTAATTATATATGTGCGGAAAACTTGTTGCAAAAGGGGCAAGGTATGCAATATAGTTATTTCGTTATTTTGGCTTAAAATAAGTGTTAACATATGATTTCATAAAACAGCTGATTTTATGTTATAGGTTATGTGGTAGAACAGCAATTTATTGCATAGGTTATGTTATTTAATGTATAATAATTGCAAATATTAAAATAAAATAACTAATATAATCGTTTTCCTTGCTGACCTAAGTAAGAACTGACATTAAATTTTGTTTTGTTTATATTATACGTTTTCTGTCTTGGTTTCCTTTTAAAGTTTATTTAAATATTGCATAAGTCAGAGCTAGGTAATTACTGATGGGAAAACACTGTTTTATTTTACTGAAAAGAATAGAAAAATTGCATAGACATTTTTTTACATAAACAACAAAGATTTTCCAAACTGTTTATAAATGTAACATTGGATCGCCTATATATATTCAAATCATCGGGTGGTGGCTATGCAGCCCATGTATATAAAGTTTTGCTTGTACACCACGTGGGCGCGCCCTGTTATACAACTTTAATAACATAGTCAAACTTTAATGTGTGTTGCAGAGAACGTGGCGTAATTTCGTCATAACTTACATTATATTTGTGTATTCTCCAGGGAATTACGCGCGTGGAGACAAACTCACTCGCACCCTACAGTTCACCGATCTGAGCTTTAATATCTGCAAATTGCACAACAATTTGACGCCCCGAAACGGAAGTCTCTTTAATTTAAAAGACAAAACATTTAGCGTTACCAATAACGTCAAAGGTTAAAAACAGTATATTGTGTTTTTTATAAATCGATTATTTGGTGGAAAATTTTGTACATTTGTAGATTCTTTTTAAAAAGTTTAAATAGGACTGGAAAATCTTTCGAATGACTATGGCCACAGACGAGAAGTGTGAATATAAGATTAAAAATCAGGTATGTTTTTGAAGTGAAAACTTTTAATATCGACCACTAACAAAACTTATTAGATGGGCATAAGCATACCACTGTCGTGTCAGAATTATTTTCGGTAGCTATACATCAGTATAATAACATCAGCGTCAGTAAAAACTCCGTCAGGTACCACTATGAGTTACCTCAAAGTGTATTAAATGATAATATATGATTTTATACATTAGCTGATTTAATGTTACAGGTTATGTTGTGAAACAACTGTTTTAACACGTAGGTCATGTTAAATTATTTGTTGAACAATGTTAAGGGAAAAGGTTATTTATAAGTTAATATATATTGATTCATTTAAATTTTGATAAATCTCAATAAAAATAATTCAATGTAACGATAGCAATAAGTTATATATTTTTAATCCATTTTCCGAAAAAAATATTCTTAGGCAAGTCTGATAAGAATGTTTGTGTATTTTACATTAGGTCAAATTAAACCTTTTTCTCAATTCAAAATTTCGTTAGGCGTTCCTATGAAAGTTTTCACATCTGCAGGCACTAACCGAGTGCCCAAACTTAATTTGTTTTGGGTTTTAAATATTTCATGATTTGGAAATAAAAGAAAGCGTATTAGTTAATAACTACTTCTTGCTAGCAACGAGCGCAAGGTAGGTTAGGGTGTGTAACATATGCCGAGACCGATATTTACCCTGTCTTAGAGGTAAAACCTAATATCAATATGGCGGTAAAAGTTTGAAAGAAGAATGGAATGTTTGCAGAAGAGTTCGGTCTTTTACCTATAAATAATAGCTCTCGAAAATCGACACGCAATTATAACAAATGTGATTCTTGTTGAAGTATACTAAAGTGTAACTGATAAGTGAATACAAGAAAACACGTGTTGCTAATTGTTACATATACAAATATATATATATATATATATATATATATATATATATATATATATATATATATACATATATATATTATATATGTATTATATATATATATAATTGTAAATTCAATTATAATTCTTGTATTTGTATTTTGACTTATCTTTTTTATTAATACACAAGAATACATATTGTGATATATATATATATATATATATATATATATTTATATATATATATATATATGTATATATATATATATATATATATATATATATATATGTGTGTATATATATATATATATATATATATATATATATATATATATATATATATATATATATATTAGGGATGGGCCGATTCCGATTCTCGATTCCAGGAATCGTCGATTCTAGGTGGTATCGAGGAATCGTCGATACTCGATTCTTCATCATAAAAGTGTCGATTCCGATTCCACACGATTCCGAATATTTATAAAAATACGTGTCGGACCAACTGGCCCAACATAGTTTTTTCCTACCGTAAATGAAACGTAAATAAACTCCGTCGGACCAATTTACCCGATATTGTTTTTGATTTAATTAAATTTTATTATCTGTGCAACACTGTTTTGATATTTTTTATGTTTTGTGTTAGCAAGAAACAACAAAACCATAATTTCATGTTCCGGCTACCCAAATAATAAACAGACTGGTGATAAAAATGTTTTTGCGCCTATCACTAAGACACGTAAACGTGTCACATGTGATTGATTTGTGAGTTTATAAATATTTTGAATATAGAACTAAAGTGTAATATATTCTCTCTCTGATAAGTAATGCTACAGGTCCAGTAAATACTATCCAAGATTCATATTAAGTAAAAGTTTTAACACCAAATAATTTACTTCTTAAGGAATTTACGTTATAATTTACTTCCTAGTAAGGATGAGGTTATCTAAGTGTATCAATGTTTGAACTTAACTTTCACAAAGTCCGTTTTTAAGGATTATTTTACAACTAAATATTTACGACTTACCTTTAAGGTTTTGTGAAATTTTGAAAACAGTAGTGAAAATCGTTACAATACGTTATAACAAATATGTGTGTCGGCCCGTAACTAGGACAAAAAGCTCTTAGAATAACATCATGTTCTTAATCCCATCGGCGTTTATCTATCAAACAAAAACCATCGTAAATACATCTGTAAGTAGTGTGAAGCTTGTTGTTAAATACTGTGCCTTAATTTTTCCAAAAGTAGCAACACCAGCTGAGTAGTACTAATAAACATAAAACGTTAAGAGGCCTGGCGGTATTCGGTTCAGGGTACTGGCCGTCGCGTCAATTCGATGACGGTTAACAGAAACTGACGGTGGAAAACCACATAATATATCAAATATGAAAAAGCACTTAAACATCATTCATTTTGCCCAAATTTATCAACAAAAAAGATTTATACTTGAAGAAACTTTATCCTCAGACACAGGACCTACAAGTGATAGTCGGTTAAAAATCAACTGGGATTGAGTAATAAATACAAAATAGGCCTGAATCAGTTGCACTTGTTCCAGACAGCTGCAGAAAAAAAGGTCCCACCAGATGTGGAGAAGGTATGCCCCACTAATCCAGAATGTTGGGGAAGAAGGTACCCCAGGGGAATTGACAGTAGAAGAAGAAGTAAACAATTATCTTGGGGGAACCATTAGCCAGTCCAGATTGTGATGTTGGGAAGCATTTGGCAGTACAAAGTTTTTAATTTTTGTTTTGTTTGGGAGACAATGTAAATAGGCTTAGGAATTTTTTCAAACATCATAAAATAAGTAAAGTTCACATTTTTAACTTTAAAATAAGTCATTACTTTTATCTGATATGTTTTTATGCTTTTAAAAATTCCTATTGTTAAATCAAGGTTGAAGGTTTTGTGTAGCCTATTACATTAAAACAGAACTTTTAAAAGGTTTTGCCATATGACCAAGATGTTAACTAAATTAATTATTAGAGAACTAGAATGTAAGCTAATATAACTTGAAAGAATCGAGAATCGACTAAAGAATCGAGAATCGAACCGAAAATTTTAGAATCGGAATCGGAATCGGAATCGAAAATTTTAGGAATCGGCCCATCCCTAATATATATATATATATATATATATAGAGAGAGAGAGAGAGAGAGACTCGCTTTCTCTTTCTGTTTCTCTCTCTCTCTCTCTTATGTACATATATATATATATATATGTATGTATATCATAGATTATTACTATATTTGATCTAGAAAATAGACGGAAAATATTTATAATATTCAAATTTATAATCAAAATATTTTTTATCATACTATATATATTGAGGTTTGATATTTTAAAACGTGTTTCATTAAAAAATAGATTTCTCCATAAAGGTTATATTTCTAAATAGATTGTAACATATTTGATGACAATAATTGCTTTTCTATCGTATATGCATTGAATAGCGTTACTAACACTGCTAACTAAATTAGTCACCTCTTCCGTATTAGTCTCAAGAGACACACTGTATTTACCTATTATATGTAGCGATCGAATTCTCATTTATTCTGAAAATTGAACTGTCACAACGTAAATAGCACTTGTCAAGGCTGTTGATTTCTCCGAAGCAAGCTTTTGAATATCACTGATGCACGACAAACATTATTTTATCCTGAAATGTAGAATTCGTATAGCTCCAACGGAGACGGGGTTGCCTGATCTGTTGGTTACGGTTGTAGTGGCGGAGAACAAAGTTTCTTTCCGTGTTTATTTACTGAAACAGTTAATAGTTATTGAATAAAAGTTATTTTACAATATTTTCTTTTAACGTTGAATAATATACACAATTTGCATAAGAGGTAATGGTATTAATTTATAATACGCTATAGTTATTGTATAGAAAAATGTGTTTACAAATATTTTTTACAAAACTTAAATATTTGAAAAATATTTTTTGAAAATAAATTTTTTTTAGTAATGTTTAAGTATTTTTCGCCGCTTTACATCATACGTGATTCTTTCGGCTTCTAGTTTTTAATTTTGCAGCTCTTTATATTGTACTATATACATACTCACGCATGCACATACACAAATTTACACATACACTCACCCGCCCTTGTGTGTGTTTGTGTGTGTGTGTCGATCACACCAAATTAGAAATACTAATGTAAACACAAGTGTTTACTTGTGTTACAATGGCGGTTATTGTGACTACATCACTGGTAAATGAGTCCTGTGGCGATCACACCAACATTATAAAGTAGGTATGAATGTAATAAGCAGATAGTATACGTTTGGGCAGGTGTATTAAAGAAAGGGTTAGGTACGCGACGAAAACAAAAGATGTTATCCGCCGCTCAATACTTGAGGCAAACTTCTGTTGGTTGTGTTTACCATAAAATCCTTTATAAGGTTTGCAAAGGAGTTTACGTATCCCGGTATATAGTGAAAGTATTACGTGACCGTGCCTAAACCTCCTATTCTTAATATAAGTACAAATAGAGTTAATTTACATGTGGAAGGTAGTGTTAACATTTGAGTAAAGTTTTTTGTGTGTAGTACGATGTAAGTTTTGAAAATGGAGTTACTCCTAAAAGCATCAACAGAGGAGAATATTGTAATGTTAGGAAAGGCAGACAACTGTACTCAAATATACAGCAATATTCCTAACAGAAATGAAGTTGAGTATGGGTATATTAATAATTTCAACAATAGTGTATTTGATAATACGAAATAACTACCATAGTTCCCAAATGCACATATATATATTTATATGTGAGTGTGTATTTACCTATATTTATATTAATACTAGCACAGAACCCGTCTTTCGAACGGGGATCACGAATAGTTTTATTGATTTAATTTGTATTTCCATTTGAGTTGATTTTAATTTACTGAAATTAAATCTCAGTAAATATACTATGCTAAAGTTTATAAACCTACCTCTGTTTATTCCTAAATAAACATAGGCCTATGTGTTGACCAGGGACCCTGAGAATGTCAATGTAAAATTTTACCTTAATGGGTTTTACATGATTGAGTAACAAAACACAGACATAGATCAATAGATTATTATATAATGCTATATTTTACTTCCCAATAAATATATCAAACTATAGACTTACTGATTATTGTCTTGAAAACCAAGGGAAGAAATAACCTTTGCTTGTAACATTATTATTGTAAAGTATAACTAGCTTCGAAAGACGAATACCAACAAAAATTTCTATTAGCTGTTTATATGTGGTAAAAAGTGACTGTTACAGGTAGTTATCCCCTGATTTAGCCAAGTATGGTATTCAATGGAGTATAAAAAATTGATTGTTAAGGGAGTTTTCAAAGCGCGGTACCCTGACGGAATTTTAAATAAAGATATGAGTATACGTTAACTAGGAACCCTAAAAAATCCATGTAAAATTTCAGCTCAATGAGTCTAGTGTTTTACGTGATTGAGGAAGACCATACACACACCCACCCCACCCACCCACCAACCCACACACACACACACACACACACACACACACACACACACACACACACACACACACACAAACACAAACACACACACACACACACACACACACGCATACATACATACATACACACACTGTAGCCTAAATGTAAAATACGATTTGTGTTCAAGCCGGCTACTATTTCTATATAGAATCAATTTAACTCAACGAATATATTTAATGGTTTTATACATTTTTAAAGATGCAGTTACTTTATACATAATAATAATACATATAACTACATACACATACACACACACACATACACACACACACACACACACACACACACACACACACACACACACACACACACACACACACACACACACCATTAGATTTTTATATAAAAGTATAGACAACTATTTATATGAATGGAAGGATGACAAACTAATGATTATTGTAGGTTCAAAATAGACAACCTATTAAAGAGAAACGGGAATAAAACAGAAACACTACAAAATAATAATAGGTTGCAATAAGAGTGACACTTTCTCAAATATAAGTGCCTACACCTTAAACAACTTAAGCGTCTACGCAATAAAATACTAAAACTTATTTTAAATGTTGTTTGACGCCGCAAAGCTCTTTACCTAGTTTAAAATAAGCAAGGTAATCAAACTATTTCTATTATATCTGCAACTAGCAACATTTTATTCGAGAGTAAAACAGTATTTCAGAAGACTGTTTCACCGAAATCCCAACTCGTACTAACGTTAATCATGTTACTGACCTGACGAAAGCCTTCCCAGCTTGCGTTCAATACAGGAAATTAAAGCAATCGCTGCTGGGCGCGATACAAATACATTTTAACATTATTACTGGATTTATACCAGCAACCTCTGCGGACGTTGGAACAAGTTTTAATTGGTTTACTGTCCAACCTTGTTACTTCCCCCCAAAGGCGGTGGTTATTGAATGTTTTGAAACAACGAAGCTTTTAGAGTAATAAACAAACGACAATTTTATTAGAGTTCTTTATTTGTTGTATGTTGTCAAATACGATTTTATTTGCTTCCTTTATACTTTGTTGGACAGAAAATTCACCCTACTACAGTAATAGGGAGGTACAAAAATCTTATTATAATAGGGTGTTGAGTACTAGAGAGGTTCAACAATAGTATTATAATAGAGTAGTGCGTAGTAGCGAAGTACAAAAATGTTATTATAGTACAGTGTTGCGTACTTGAGCAGACAATAATTAAATTATTATAGAGTGTTGAGTACTATAGAAGTGCAACAATCCTATTATAATGAAGTGCTGGGTACTGGAGAGGTACAACGATCCTATTGTAATACAGTGTTGCGTACTAGACAGAAACGAAAATCCTTTTGTACTAGAGTGTTGCGTGTTAGAGAAGTGCAACAATATTTTTATACTAGATTAGTGTGTACTAGAGAGATGCAACAATACTGTTATAACAGAGTGTTGCGTACTAGAGAGAACAACAATTAAATTATAATAGAGTGTTGCGTACTAGAGAGATACGAAAATTCTTTTGTACTAGAGTGTTGCATGTTAGAGAAGTGCAACAATATTTTTATACTAGATTGGTGTGTACTAGAGAGATGCAACAATACTGTTATAACAGAGTGTTGCGTAAGAGAGAGATACGAAAATCCTTTTGTGTTAAAGTGTAGCGTGTTAGAGAAGTGCAACAATATTTTTATACTAGAATGGTGTTTACTAGAGAGATGCAACAATACTGTTATAACAGAGTGTTGCGTACTAGAGAGAACAACAATTAAATTATAATAGAGTGTTGTGTACTAGAGAGGTACAAATATTCTATTATAATAAACTGTTGGGTAGAGAAGTACAACAATCCTATTATATCAAAGAGTTGTGTATTAGACAGGGACAACAAACCTATTATAATAGAGTTTTGCGTACGAGAGAAATACAACAATCCTATTGAATTTGAGAGTTTTGTACTAGTTAGGAGAAACAGCCATTTTGTACTAGAATGTTACGTGTTAGGGAATTGCAAAAGTATTCTTATATTAGTTTGTTCTGTACTCGAGAGGTTCAACAATCCGATTATAATAAAGTGTTGCGTACTAAAGAGGTACTGGTGTGATACGTTTGTGCAAGTGTAATAAAGAAATGTTTAGGTACGTGACAAAACAAGATGTTATCTGGCGATCAAAACTTGGAGCAAACATCCGTTGCTTGTGTTTACCAGAAAATCCTTTAAGGTTTGCAATTGTTGGCGTTAACGTATCCCGACTATATAGTGAAAGTATAAAGTGTTCCAATCCTATTATACTAGGTTTTGGGATACTACAGAGATTCAACGCTCTCGGTGTACAAAAGTATCGTATAAAGATAGGCTCAACAATCTTATCGTACTATAATAAGAGATAAGAGAGATATCTAGAGAGGTGTAAAAATCCTACTTTGCAAAAGAGTTGCGTATAATGAAAGCTGCAAAAATCCTATATGTAATTGTTGCATATTAGAAGAAAGAAATAATCTAGTAAACAAAATAATTCTTATTACAGAAACTTTGTGCATAAATCGTGACTATGGCAAAAGAATAATAATTTTGTAATTTAATACGTTTTGATTCAGTTGGAAGAAACTTCTAAAATCTATGCTCTAAATCGCCTTTGAGTTTCAGAATATACGATATGTAGAGTATACGCGTTACTTAGCTCTAAAGTTCAGGGAATAATGTTTTGATAATGTCTTCTGCTTTGATAAAATTTACCAATTTACATTTCTCTAGGTAACAAGCCAGGCGCGCATTTTCTGTCGAATTATTCCAAACATCCCCAACACTATTTACTTGTGAGATGGAGACGAACGAACTCACGTTTACATTAGGGAGTTTAGGGGGTGGTTTTACCCGAAGTGTAGGACTCGCAGTTCATATAAAATGCAAACACGTCTAGTTTACACTTAGCCAAATGTAACTCTTATGTCTTTGTTATTTTGAGATGGGGAATTGTTCACCACAGACCGCATTCAGGCTGAATGTTATTCTCATAAGATAGGCTTACCTTTGTTACATTATCTGAAATAAAATTTTGATGAAATTTTACTTGCTTTTTGTATTATATTTTGGCAAACAAGTATAAAGGTATAACTGTATGACTTTGATAAAGAGAGCTATTGTTGATAAATAAAGATAACATGTTAATCTTCTACCAATTATTGAAAGAACAAGGTACACAAGAAGAAGTTTGTTAAGTTTAAGATTTACAATTCCTTCATTAAAGATATACTTTAGGCAATTTGCTAGAAACGGGAAACTTGGAGCACTTACGGAAAGAAATTACTGTGTATAGAATTTTAAGTTGGAAAATTGAAAAAAAAATGTTAGATAAAGAAATACAAAAATGTTGCAGGTGATATAAGTTTTGGAATTAAAAATAATCTGTTGCCATTTTGATATTTGTCTTACATTTTGTGTAAGTTGAGTCTATGCCTCTAGGTTATCTATTATATACTATATTTTGACATTCTGAAGAATTTAATAGAAACTTCTTCAAACGTTCCTGTAGATTTTTGTTATCTGCTTTAAACATTTCAACCATATATCAGGTTGGTCTTCACTTATAACTTTATCTCTAATTTCATAATTAGATGTTCTAAAAGGTTGTTCGAAAATATAATACAAATCGGAATGTTATAAATTGCTTAAGGAATTTATAGGAATTACACATCCTTACAAATATAAATATTTGACAAAAACAAATGTTTAGGAGATTTTACCAATAAATATAATGTTGCTAACTTCAGATAATGTAGCAAAGTTTTAAGTTATTGACTAAGTTTGATACTAAGTATTTCGTAAAATTTTACAGTAGGTTATACTTTATAATAGTGGTAAAACTATCTCAATTAACTTTACTCTCACAAGGGCGCTTGAAAGAAAACATGCCGGACTAAATTCATAAGTCTAAGGCCGGCGCTGGTTGAAGATGCATTCAGAGTTTATAATGATAAGATTATCTTCTTTAAAGAAATGTAGCCTAATATACTTGAAACAAGTTATGTAAACATCAATCTTTTAAAGTCAATTTCTAATTAGGTAAACAAAGAAAACATTTATTTTAGCTATGTTTAATTAAATTATTACAGATACCATAAATATAGTAACGTAACCTACGCTTATAATCGGCTGTTTTACCACATAACCTATAACATAAAATCAGCGGTTTCGTGAAATGTTGCCCCCATGTAAAACTATAAATAATTAAATTAATTAATTAATATTTGAAAAAAAACTGTATTATGATCCTTTGTTATTCATTACAAAATTTAAAAAAATGAGTTTGAACTAGAGTGGTTGTATAGAAAGTACTCAATTGCGATTAAAAACCTGAACAAGATATATAGATACATTATATAGAGAGAGTGTGGATTAATAGTAGGAATGAAAAAAGACACTGAAAAACGATAAAAAACTATGAAAAGTATGACAAGAGAAATTCGTTTTAACTCCTAAGTTATATCTTTTAGTTGTATTAATTGTAATTATTTAATAAAAAGTAGCTAAACAGAATTTTCTCTTGTTGACCTAAATAAGATACAACATTTTCTCTTAAGTTATATATTACTTGTTTCCATGACAACATACATACACGCTTGTTTCTTCTTGAGACTGTATTACAGTCAGTGAAATAAGAAAGTGGTTTGCTAACCAGTTAGATTTGAAATGTCTGTCTTCTTTACTACCATACTGTAGGTAGGATACTGGATTAGAGCTGATGGTATTATGCAAAAATATCTACATTCGGGAGGACGTTTGTGAGCTCTGAAGGCCGCGAGGCTGTGTCTATTAAGCACCTAAAGGAATGAAGAAACTATGTAGATGGACATGTAATGCAAAACACCGCATCAGCTATTAGCCGTTGTAACCAACAGACCGATTCACATTGAGGCGGTTTAATCCACACACATTGACAACGACTGTGACCCAACATATCTCACATGTAACGGGATATCTAGAACACTCCACTTAGCGCTAGAAAAGTCCTCGGGGAATTTCCTGCGATAACCCGTCTCGTCTAGCCTTTCGTATATTTCTAAGTTTTCATTAGGTTAAAACCTTTCCAGTGTTTCAAAAAACGTAATGCTATATAATAAATATAGACATTTTATATTCAAATAAAGTAAAAGATGAATATATAAGTAATATTGCACGAAAGACGAATGCATCGTGCGGCAAGATTGGGTTTGCACAAAAAGCTTTCCCACAGAACCTCAAAGCAACACAATCCATCTACGTAATCTGAATCCACCCCTAGACCGGATCCGACTCTTGTTTATTACAGCCAAGCTACGTTGCACTGGGCTTTCCTTACATTAATAAGTATATTTTTTTTAATATTCTGTGTTTGTTTTGAAATAATTAAAATAAAATAATGTAACAAATAATATAAGTTAACCCATCAAGCTGTCTTTCATGCAATCTTCTATATAGATAAAAATTAATATCTGTATGTCTCCTATGCATTCCTAAACCGATCATCCGATCTACACGTAACTTTGGGAAGTTATTGAATCCACTCCTGGGAAAGTTGTGGAATATTTGTAGCCCGATTGGGAGCACCTAAAGAGATGTTTTTCACAAACAAGGAACATTAAAAATGAGACGCCTACTTTTCTAAAAGAGAGCATTCACTCACTTATATTTAAATTAATAATTATTAATTAAAATCTAACCGTGCTATAGCATACAAAGATACTTCCATTAAGTGAAAATAAAGTTTCTTACAACAATTTATTATGTGTGTTTAGGTTAATTTGCATACTAGATGCTTTAACGCATACGTTATATTACTTTATTTATTGTACAATTTTAAGTTAAAATTCTATTGAATTGAAAACTTTTAAAGTAATTTAATTTTTTAAAGTTAATAAATATAATAATTCATAAAATAAATCTTATTAAATGATTTTAATATAATAAATGTTGATTCTATTGATTGGGAGTTATCTTATTATTTGTAGGAAATAGACTAAATGGTATGTTTTGAGAAAGATACGAATTAAGTTATTATTTTTTCGCTTAAGTCTTGAAAATATAGATTGAAATTTATTTATTTCAATATATTAATAATAATTTATTCAATATATTAAATATATGTATACGTAGTACGGCGTGCTGTTGATACTTGGACGTAGTACTTTTTATAAGTCCGCAATGAATTTATTTACCTAAATCTAATTTGTTAAAAATTTTATTTATTTCCCTGACCGAGAATTTCCTGCATGCGTCACCGGGTATAATTTTTCCCCTGTCGAACACGTGGGAACGGGAAATAAATACATGACATTTTAATTGGACATTTTTAGGGTCCCTGGTTTTCAAATAGGCCTATATTTTTATTTAGAAATTCCTTCAAGACACCGCCCCACTGGCCTTAGAAACTCCCTCACGATAGGTTTATAAATTATAGCTGTATACATTCATTTGGATTTAGTTTCAGAAAATTTAATTCTACCCAAATACAAATACAAATTAAATCAATACAATATTCGTCAACCCCGTATGAAGGACGGGTACTCTGCTAGTAATCTTATATATTTTTAAATTACAATAAACATCATATTTTGGTTTAAAAAAAAGAAATATTTTATTCTTGTTCGAAGTGAATATTTATAGGTAAGGCAGAACATCATCTGTTGGGTCAGTTGTTATGTTCATAAATACTAAATTAAGTTTAGCTAAAGTTAACACGACATTCATTCACTGATAGGTGGTGCGGAGTTTTGCAGGGTCAGCTGTTATGTTCATAAATACTAAATTAAGTTTAGCTAAAGTTAACACGACATTCATTCACTGATAGGTGGTGCGGAGTTTTGCTGGGTCATCTGGTATACTAATAAATACGAGAGGTAATTATAAAACGTTTTCGAAAATATATAAGACTTATAGTTTAGAATTGCTCATAAAGAACGCGAAAAACACAAAAACAATTTAATAAGACAACTCGTATTTTATCTCGAATATACAGAATATTAATTAGGATCAGACGAAAATGTTAACAGGTCCAATACAAGCATATAATAGAAATAAAAAGAAAAGTGTACAGATTGTACATATTCATGATCAATGGGACACATACCTCGGGACATTTTACCCCAGCTTTTAAAAAAAAAAAAAAAAATAAATGTCCAAGCGTAATATATAGTCCAGTCGATTTTTTCCACAAAATTGTTTTAAAATGGTTGAATTGTAGGACTTGACTTAAAATCTAAATGTTTAGTGTATAAACAAAATACGTGTTAGTCGTGAATATTTACATATTCTTGTTTCGTAATAAAAATACGAGTTATTAGATTAATCTGTTACTTCCTTTATACAATAAGTACCGTGGCCTCGTACTTTATAAGTTTTAATAGGTTAAACAGGGTTAAAATTGAATATTTAAGCTGATTAAGTTTTTAGTATACTATGTCTTCATGTCCGGCCCCCTTACAAACTTCAGCACACATTTCCGGCACTGCGTCCCCTTTATAACACGGACATAAAGTCGCGTTCCCTTCCTATTGGTAAAAAATTACAATCCGCATATAAAACTGAAGTTGTAGTATCAATACATTAAACGTCAGATAATAGTATTTAACTTTTTTGTATTAACGTTCATATAATATTTGCCTATAAATATATTTAACCCTCCAATTCATAATGCTTCAATCCTACAGTGTTATACTTAATTCGGCCTTGTACATTATCGATTGTAAAACAATGTGTCTCATATACATATATATATATATATATATATATATATATATATATACATGTATATATATATATATATATATATATATATATATATATATATATTTACATGTGTATATATATATTAATAGCTTAGCAACACTATTTTCTTGTGTTCAGTTTTCACTTACACTTTAATGTACTGAAATATACCAAGTAAGTGTTTAAACACATTAAAGTTTAAGTATACATGTATAGATGGATAGTGGAGAAAATAAATATATAGTAGATTAGGACTCTTACCTATGCTACAGCAGTGTAACAAGTACCTACACGCCTAAACATTCTATAAAAAACAATGACGTAGCTCAGTAGGCACATGTCAATTCAGTCTACCCTCGGCTACACCTAATTGAGAACACACGTCTCTCGACTGTAGACAGTTTCAATGACCCCCTAAAAACGTTTTACGCCCCCCCCCAGGGCAGCACGCCTCCCTCAGTTTAAGAAACGTATTATCGAAATTACCTCTTTCCTAACCACTTATCAATTCACACAAACGTGTTTTAATAAATATAATAAATTAAAATAAAGTAAAGAGTGAAATTGGGTTCTTGTAAATACGTTGTATACCAATAAACAATCCACATTTTACCGTGCAAGGAAAACCTGAGTTAAGTGCGTATTGGATTCTAAAGAATGGATGGTTTAAACAATGTCACACGTAACTCTTCGCAAGAATTTCTGTCAAATAACTGTCCGTAATGATTTCCAACTGACGTACAAGTGTGTTTGTTTCATTTTTAAACAAACTAAAGACAGACAAGTAGACGACGTGAATGGAATACTCTGTTTTAAATTGTAATAAAGAGAATATATTTGTTTTGTCTGGGTTATATAGCAATAGATTTGTAAAATCTGTAATATTCAGCTTATGGCCCACAATAGAGAAGAAAAAGGGTTCTAAATACATTGCGTCTGGTTAGTGGCGACCTGATTTTAAAGCGAACATTCAAAACACTTAGAAAAAATAGGATGGACATTGAAAAAAGTGGAATCTAGTAGACAACTGAAGTTACTAAGTACAAAGCTACATACATTCTGTGAAGCCAGGATCTCTAAGGGGAGTCCTGAAAGCAGTTTCCTGCTATGGACTAAAACTCAAAAACCGAGTGCCTAAGAAAGCACGATGGATTTTTGTTTGGCCTGGACAACAAACGAAAGACAGACCGGGATCGTTGAAATGAGGAAAATAACATAATTGGGTACGAGACAGGGAGGAAGGGAAGCAAAGCATATGAAACCATCGCCAGAAATTTGACAGGAGAGGTCAGGTTAATTCTGGAAGTCAGAGGAGTACAGTGCTAGGACGTAGCGGTAGTGAGCCAAGGTCAGGTAGGCAAGGGTGCAAGTGTTGATGGATCCGGGAAATGTCTTTGAGAGCTACACAAGTTCCCAAAGGAGCGTTACTAGACCGACCAAGAATACTGAACGCTGGAGGTCGTCCTATTTAAATAAAATATACATAAATGAAATTTAACTAATTATTTAAAATTAAATATACTTATAATTAAATACTTAAAGACACAGAGTAGATTCAGGAAACGTGCGTTAAAAACTAAACTTATAATTTTAGCCCTCACACTTAAACTTCGAGCCTACAGATATATTCAGTGAGGAATATTTTAACTAACTAGAACTAATGGTATACTATAATAAACGTATACTTCAAGCTTAATAAAAAATAAAATATTCGAAAATTATATAAATTCAAAACAAGGCAATAAAAAGAATACATCTTGAAATACTCCCACTCACCTTCAATTGCTCCTACTCACAAATGTTACTTAGATATGCATACTAAACTAGTACGAAGTTGTTTTGAGAATCGCAAAATATAAACATGGTTTTAATTTGACAGAAGTTTAAAGCTAACCTCAATGTCTAACACACAAATTAAACTATATAAGGCAAGTATTTGCTTATAAAATATAGCACCATATAAAACAGAAATAAAATATTCCTAGTAAACAACAACTACCAACGAATATACTTCAAATCTATATTTGTTTTAAACAACACATCAGGTTTCTGGTTAGGATATTATTAAACATAAAACTGAAGAATTGTTTATTATAAAGGGTTTCTTTCTATTGTCTCACCGCTGATTATTAAGCTAGCCAGGAGGGCATCGATTTCTGTTATAGTATATGTAGAAATGATTTTATAACTTGAATATTTATGTAGACCCATGAAAACCCATGTAGAATATTGTTGTTAGACCCATGAACAAATTTATTAATAACAATAAAATAATAAGCCAGGCGAATTGTTAAAAAAACCTAAGAAATAGGAACACTTGATACTAAACTTTTTTTTGTAATAACTTGTTTTATAAAATATACAATGAGGCCTTTTATTAACAACAGCAGTTTAATATATCAACATTAGTGTTATATATATATATATATATATATATATATATATATATATATATATATATATATATATATTGATTCTGATATGCTCCTGTGTTGACAATGAAACAGTGAAAAGTTACAGGTTATCGCTACATACTGTATTTGTCAACAATTTATTTTCCTAAAAGGAAATATAATTTCATCAACAACCTGGACTTTGCCAAGATGTTTTACTTCAAAACTAATTACATTCCACGTATCTAATTCTTGCTGCGAGGGGTTGAGGGAAGTGGACTGAAAAGGGTTTATTACAACCCCTTTGTAATCTAATTTAATGACGAGAAAAACCAACCGCTGCTAAGCTGTATCTCTAAACTCTGATACTGGTGGAGAAATATAAGTAGAGAAAATTTAAAAATAAAACTATAGAGAAATTATTGTGATTGAACTAAAGCTTTGTGTAACTTATGTAAAACGCATGCAACTTTATTTTTTTTACGCTCAAGTTTTTGTACTTTTTTTCAGAAATGTTTTAGTAAAATTTGAAAGTTTTGAGAAAGAAAGACAGTGCTTGTAGAAACGAGAGAAATTAAATAAAGTTTTTTGAATATTTTATCTCACTCGTCAGATCAATTTCATGCATTTTTGTTGCATTGTTTGTTTATAATTACTTTTACATTTTTTATATAGATAATTTTTTAATTTTAAATAAATATCACCAGAACGAGGAAACATAGAAATATTGTCTAAATTTCTCGGTCCCTGTAATTTATAGTAAAATTTCGAACTAAGACAATTGGAAGATGAAAAATCGTTGTTTGTGAAATGCGCGTAAACAAGAGATTTTCCAAATAAAACATATTTTCTAGAAAAGGTATGAGCAGAAATAACTTAAATAAACATAAAACCTGATTTTTTTTTAACATCAACAGAATTAAATTGATTATACAGGGAGCTTAACGTGTACCGCATGTTTTTATATTGAGTAGTACCCGGCATGTAGTGATAGGAATGTGTTTGGGAAGGTCTATAGTGTAGAGGGGAGTTGGAAGTTTTAGTTACACGCAAGATGTTTAGCCTTGAGCATTACGTTAATTTCATCTGGATGGTTTTGTAAACATACAGAACTTTAGATTTTGGTCTTCAGACAATCAACAAGTCTCATTTATTTATTATATAAGTACGAATATGGGTTAATAAATTATTAGATATTTTAGTCATCTTGTTATAATGAGCATGCCATTTTGACTTACTCATAAATGTTTGCACATTTTTAGTGCTGTGGTACAGAACCTGGTCTGAAAACAACTGATCTTGTGGGTTTCCCTTTCACCACTCCTCTTGTTTTTTGTGCTGGAATGCTACCTAAAGCACACGATAATGTGTTTTCACATAATTTTCTCTTACAAAGTTGTGCAATACACAAGTGGCCTTATCCACGTTGTGAATCATTCGATACTGACACCAGTCAGCTGTGGAATAAGCGCAAACTATTAGCTGCAACACAAACGTATACTCCACGTATTTACTAAGCCTCGATATTTGATTAGGAATTAATTTCATACTATTCATTCCGTTACCATTTAGTTTTGTTGTATAGTGGATTGAATAATCCTGTCCTTGATCTGTTTGTTGTACGGAGACCTGGGCGTTCGGAAGGTTCTACTAGACCCGAGTAGTTTTGGGAAAGTGGTCGAACCGCTGATCTTGGTTGGAGAACGGAGGTTAGATGACCAGTTACAAGACTCCAACTGAATGGTAACACAGGTCGTCGCACCAAGCCACCCCTCCTCGTCTTTGGTTTAATGCTCGTCACCCAGGCGGGAGTCACGAGTTTGAGGTTGGATTCGTGGGATAGAAATTTTACATGCTTGAGTGTGGGTTCCCAACATACAACATTAATAAGTGCTCTTTTAGCTAGGAGGAGAGTCGCCAAAGGACCCTTAGTTTCACTTATCTTTCTTCTTCTTCTTTACTTTCACGCAACACACTTCGTACTCTCTCCCATCTGTTTTCGATTACTGAATGAATCCAGATAAAACTTCTTTGTCTACGACGAACCAGTATCAAAGCATCACACATCTGCCGATGTTTACTTAGTATACTAAGTAATCATGTTTAATCATACCGATTTATATTTCTATGTTGCGACGTCCCCAAAACACGTTTGAAACTACTAGGTTAGACTGTCCTCATTTGCGTCTTAGACGCTAGGAAGCGTTGCCGTAGAAAGGAACTACTATACATTTACAACTGGCGTCTTTTGATTTCACTTCTTTTCCCGCTGAGCGACCAACTTGAGAAAATCCATCCTAGCCTAGGTGTATGTTGTAATAAGCTATGCTTTCAGTAATTTAGCTGCAGTTTTTATTTGTTTACATTTATTATTGGTTTCCCATTGGCGATATTGCACATTGGAAAATGTGGATGGGATTTGACCATGTACAGTGTACAAACGGAGATGAAATGTCTTGAACACTTAAAAACACTACCGTAGGAGAAGAAGCCATAATAATGTTGGTTCTATGATCTAAAGGCAGTAAACGGGTGGATTAGCACTTGCCAATCTTTACACAAACGCAACATTCCAATTCATCAATAAAACGTTAAATCAGCCAACCCGTGGTGAATGTTGGAATTAAAACAATCCATTCTTCCCCAAAGGGGTTCATACATTTGATGTGACGAACTCTCTACACAACATGGTTTCATCGCGTGCGTTCCAGAGTACATCATCACTTTACTGTGTTAATGATCCCTGAGGGTTTGCCTAATACAGCTACAGAGATGTTCCCTTACGCACTAGATTTCCCACAGGATTCGCACCCCGCGTTCACTCTCGGTTCTTTCATAAAACATTTGCTAGCGAAAGGAATGGATGGTCAAAACTCAACTATTATATGTGAATATTTCATATGTAAAATTTGACTCTCGTAACAATTTCTAAAATGCTGCACTCTAACGGAAATTCGGTTAAATAAAGTGCAATTTACTGGGTCTACTAACAGAGAAACTGTACGAGAATGAACAAGGAATGGTAATCAAATACCGAGAATGAAGAGTTGTGACAGAAGAATCAATGTCTATATTAGAACCTCTAGTAAATCTGACAGACTTATGTAGAATAATTTTGTGTTAAAACATTTATTATCCTTTTGAAGGAGTTTTATTATTTTCCAATTTTCGGAGCTGCAAAATTATTAAAAATAAAGAAGAAATCGATGAACGGACAGCATTGTGTTTCTATAAAAGAATAGAGGTGATTCAGACGATACAAATGACCCTAGCAAATAGGCGTTCTAAGATCATTTCTTAGAAAAATTCAAGAAACTCATTTTAATAGTTTTTTCGTATACATCAACTGTTACATTTTATATATTAGACGGGGACAATTCTTTTAATGGTGTTGTTATTTATTGGTTGAACTAAATATAACAACTAAAAACTAAGAACTAACTACAGCTAAATACTTATACTATATAGTACATACTTACCTGTAAATATTATAAATTTTAATATTAGAAAAATTACGTAGACACAAAATTATAATTCCGTTTCCGCGACAACAAATACAAAAAACAATTAAGGACAAGTTTTCAAAAAGTCAAATCATATCTAAAGCTCAACCCAATCACTAAAACCTGTGAATTGAACATAGAAGTGCAGAGAAATATAGATAAAGACGTATACAGTTGAGCTGCGTAGAATGAAAGTGGTGTAAGTCCATGATTTATAGTTTTAAGTAATTAATTTTTTTGTGAAACAACCAATTAAAAAATCTAGCTTATATGTCTTGAAATGGTTTTATTGTATTTTGAATCAAATACAGTCTTAATTTTTTACTGCATGCTTTCTTTTGCATGAAACCTATATTTAGGCTGTATTATATAGACTTTAGGGACTTACACCATTGTCATTCTGATATTTACAAAGGTTTTATGAAATAAAGTTTCAAGTGGTATTCTGTGAAAGTATTTATTTTATAGAATTTTCTGTCAAAAATACATACTTTTAAGTTGAGTATAGTTTTTTAATGTTTTTTAAGCAACAAATTACAAAAAATTAAAACAAAAATAGTTTATTTAAAATCTGTGTTCTTCTCCGTTGTTATAGACAAAAATAAAAAATTCTGATGCTGAGTCATCTTCAGGAATATTATTTTCGTCTTCAAAATCCAAGGGCAAGAGGCCTATATTTTCTTCATCGCTAGTAGTTGTCAAACTACGGAAAAACCCATGGTGCAAAGGAGGGATGAAATGTAGTAGAGCTATCATATCTGTTTTTTTGTTTATGGACAGTGGTCTAACATTAGAATACAACATCTCGTATGGTACATTTTTTAAATTCACTGGTCTTCCTTTCCTTCCTGTTGGTGCGATATTTAGTTTTTTAAAATCTATTGACTCATGGAGATATTCTTTGTATTTTATGATGTAAGCATCGTTTTTTCCAATTCTTATCCATTGCATTTTAAGCCAGTTTACAACCAAATTATTTGTATTTTTTTTCTCCTGCTAATATTCCTCTCTAAAGTTTTTGTAGGAAAAAATTCTTTACGATTCATATGGCAAACAATAAATTTGTACATACGGCAAGAATGTTTTTATACCATACCCGTCTTCAGGCAAATACACAATTTTCCCTTTCGCAGCTAATTCCACACATCCGAATTCGGAATCGTTTCGGAGAAACGAATGCCCTGACACTAAATATTTTTGATCAATAATTTCAATCTCTGTTTCTTTACTTTGAACAAATCTCATTAGAGCTAGAGTTGTATTTATGTTACGATTTTGCCCAGTGCAGGTGTCACTATAAATTGTTACTCTTTTCTTATGGCGAGCATTTAACTTCAAATGTTTGATTAAACAAGAAACTAAATCCTGGGAACCTCGCGTAGCTATTGTTTCATCCCAAACATAAAAGTATCCAGTACCTTTTTCGAAGTCGTGCACCCCAAAATTATAGCAATAACAATTCCTCTTGTAATATGCATCACTAACAGTGAGAATAGGAAATGGTAGAGCTTTCTGTAAGTTCATACTGCAAACATAACTGTCTTTTGTCATTCTTTGTTGATTTTCCATCTTTATTCATACTGTCTCTGGCAAAGTCAGCTTTTCTGAGGTGCAATTAATGTTCAGTCTTCAACTGTTCTTTTTCTGCATCATTAAGGCCTGGGTTAGAGCATTTCACTTTAAAAATATCACACTTTTTGCAGGTATCCTTTTTAGGTACATAAAAATGTAAATTGAATGTAGTATTAAATACGTATCTGTAGAAATGTTTTTTTACTGAACTTTTGCCAGAGGCATTACACTTTTACACATACAGGTCATACATTTTTGTTATATTCAAGGCATCACACAAATATTTTCAATTGGGATTGTTTTTCCTTGTATAATGACTCTGGTAACAAGGAAATGAACTGATTATGGCCCATTACAAACTGAATATCTCCATCAGATATTTTTCTGGAGGTACAGTCTTTTGACCTCTCATATCTTCACCAGGGACCTTTCCTTCCAGTATCTTCTTAAGAGCCCTGGCTACCCTTCCATCTGATACACCGAGAGTATTTAAAATGAATTTTTTACATACTGGTACAGAAACACCCTTTTCTGATTTAAATAAATACTTATTGGACCCTCCTCGAACCATACCATTCGCTTTCCTTGATCTTCTTTGTTTTATTTCGTGACGCTGAATAAGACCGCAAATGTAAGCATTTTGCCTTTTAAAATCCCCAATTTTTCAGAAATTTTCAAATGTTAATTTACGTTCATCTTTTGAGAAATTGTCATTGCACTTGTTTGCCGCTGCACGATTGTTTAGAAAATATTTTTTCTTTGATAGTTTTTCCACTTTTGTTCACGTATCTCTGACCACTATTCTTAAGTCGTTTGGTTTTTTTTTGTTTATGACTCTCGGCGCTCAAAAGCCTCTTCCGAGTTTTAGGTATGTTTGAAGGTTCGAAAACTTCATTATAATATGTTCGAGCATTATCAGATCTCTCAGAATCTGATGTTAAAGCATAGATCACAATACTTAGGCCAAGGCCTACCGACATCTCGTCCATCCAAAATAAATTCAGGATCAATGTCAAGATCGTCTGGATCATTTTCAAACTTAGAGCTACTATTTAATAAGTCAGATACGTTATTATTCCTAGCGCTTAATTTCATTTTAATATTAAAAAAAATCTATATTCAAAACAAAAGTTTAGGTTATAATTAGGTATTTTTCGATGTCTTATGCTCTAATGTTAAAAAAAACTCTAGAACTAACAACTAAAATAATCAAATATAGTTTAAAACACTGATATGAACAATAAATACACTAAATAATAGCAGTAAACAATAGCTGTTTCTCTGTTATTGGACTTACACCACTTTCATTCTCGGTTGACAGCTGTTTTTGTTAGTTGCTATAATTGGTGCTGCCGAGTGGCTAGTTTTTCAACTATTGATTTACAACATTATCATACTAAATAAAAGAGCTCAAAAGGAACTAATTTCTATAACAAACTCAGATTTTAAAATTTTGGACTTACACCACTTTCATTCTAGGCAGCTCAGTTATTGAATGAAAAAGAAATCATTATAGTGACAAAGCGTGGATGAACACGTCATCAGGTTTAGGCAGCCCGGTGACCTTGTGAAGGCAGAAGCTCTTGAGATGATGTGTGAAGTGAGGGTACCGCTGAGATAGGATGTTTTTAACATTTTTGCAGTATTGAAGCTAATTGATAGTACAATGCTGCGCCGCTCTCCCTCCCACGAGTTATATGTCTTCCTCTATCATTTCCCAATCAGGCTAAACTCGATGACATGTAATACATAAAGAAAGACTATTAGCAAAGTTTTATATGACTTTTTGAACCGCAAAGCCCAAGAAATATGTTTTTAATGTTAACTAATGCCCGTAATCCACTAATAAGACATCTAACGCTAGTAGAAAGAACTAGAACTAGGGCGGAGAACGTACCATGAACTGTAACCATTTAACTATTAGAGTTAAGTGAAACTGTTTAAGAAACGAAACGAGCTCTACAAATTATTAAATATACATTTAAATTAGTTTAAAAAAGTCCCTTACCTTGTTCACGTGTTTATCTTTTCTTCTATGCCACAAACAATCCCCACTAAATAATGCAACACAAATTTCCAAATTGTTACCATTAAATACAATTTCAATTTAATGATAACATTGTACAAATGTACTTTCTCTTTAGTTTGAAATTTCTCTTTCACGTAAACTTATTACTCTATGCTTTGCTCTTCACTCATTTTACAGATTAGTTTTATTCCAAAAGTTAATAATCCTGATTCTTATTTTCCTTTAAACGTTTTTGAGGGTGTCACAGCGCCCATAGTTACAATCAAGTATAACCAAAATACATTTGCAATGGTTCAAACCCCAATCTAATATAAACAAAGTACAATTTTCTTGTAAAATAAACAAATACAGTTAAAATGTAAATGCTAGTTGGAATCTTATTCAATTTGCTGAATAAATTAGTAGGATCGGCCTCGCCAATGAAACGATTGCTCCGAAACATATCAGCAAGTAAGATCAAAGGATATTACTCACTTACGCAATAACTACTTACAATACAATATACTATTATGAACGACGTACATACACAATGTAACGTATACGAAGTAAAATACCGTACCAGATATAATTACATTATAGTATAAACATAGTAAAATTACAAGATAACATTAACAAAGTATATTTACTGTATGAGATAAACAAAATACTATACAATATTAAGAACCAAATATATTTACAAAATAACAAACATTATTCAATACAC
Organism: Prosapia bicincta; assembly: GCA_036971475.1. Lineage (NCBI taxonomy): Eukaryota > Metazoa > Arthropoda > Insecta > Hemiptera > Cercopidae > Prosapia > Prosapia bicincta. The sequence continues at coordinate 165,160,313 of JBAIZL010000004.1, forward strand.
TATTATGAACCAAATACATTAAAAAATAACAAACAATATATAATTCATTTTTCTTATAAACCATTTAAGATTTACAAAATAATATACGCAAAATACAATACTATATTATGGACCAAATACATTTACAAAATAGCTTACAATATACAATGCAATATTATGAACCAAATACATTTATAAAATGTAAAAATTACAACAAACAATATGAAATTAAATATTATAAACCAAATACACTTACAAAATAACATTGAAAAAATGCAATATAATAATATAAACAAGGTACAGTTACTCTGTAACATAGACGAAGTACATATAGGATATCAGATAAATAAATATCAACCTAAAAATAATAATTATAAAATCGTAAATGATGACACCAGCTGTTGGACAACTATTTGTCTGATTACCAAGGGTATCATTTTAGTTTCCGTTTATTTATAAAACGAATAAAATACCATACACATGAAGAACCACATTAATCAACCAATGGTTTTGTTTCTAGTTATTAAATAACAAAAGGGTTGTTAGGGGCCTTCTTCCCTTAACGGTGGAATTAAATGCGGGAGGCGAAGCTATTTGTGAAGGAGACTCTCTCAGACAACCAACGGAAACGTTTACTTCAGAAAAGAAATATGTTGTTAAAGAATAAATAAAGTTTTACTAAATTCGACTGAATACTAAACTTATATGTTATTTATATTTATGAAAAGTATAATTTTCTGTATTTAATTAAGCTATTGGTGTATTATTGTGAACACAAAAAATCAAATCATGGACTCTTGGTCCAGTACTTTATTTCAGTTCTCTATCAGTGTCAACTATATTACAAAGTAAAAAAAATAATAAGAGACGATTTGGAGATGCTGCAATAAGTTTAATATATTAATAATGACCTATGCACTTAATACAGTTCAATCGTGGTTTCAAGTTTGTACAGTAAAACAAAGGAGGCAGTGTTTTGAATGTCACCAACAAACGGAAAATATAAAGCACAGCAAATGTTAATTTATAATCAGAATCAGACCAATTATTTGAGATTTATAAACACCAGAAATATATATACAACTCACAATTAAAAAACTTTAATCTCAAACGCGTTTCAATGACACTCTGACATCGCCAACAGAGATTCTATCACAAACTTTACTAAAGGAAATGGAACATAACCTATAATATTTTTACAAAATTAAGAACAGGATCTGGGCATTGCTAAATTTGCAACCACGGCTACTAATATATTTACATTGAACATATGATAACTACAAACATTTAATTTTGATAAAACTATAATATTAATAAAACTTAATATTAACATAATTATTTAAATTGTTAAAATTAAAGATAATACAATACAGAAATTTAATCTCAAACGTGTTTTTCAATGAAATATGTTATCATCATCGTCAATATATTGTTATTGTGAGTAGTGTTTATTTCTTCTGTTTATAACATTTACTCGCAATCCAGCTCGAATATGGTTTATTTGAGACTTGTCAAACTGGCATCCCCTACAATTAAATAATACACTCTAAAGGAATAATACACAGCGAAAGTTCTCGGAATTCCAGTCTCTTGTCTAAGTTTGACTAATTTTCTGTTATTTTGTAGTCTCATACTTTGAGCCGGTGTCATACTTGTAGTGGTAGACCTTTATGTTAATATAGCTTTGTCAAGTAATAATTTACTAGTTATATTAATTAATTTCGCTTATTTATTTCACCACTTAATAGGCCTATTGTGGTTTTGTAATATGTATATACATATTTCTATTATATCTATAAATATTAGTATAATAATTTATTTAAAAGTAACCAACATAAAACTTGTCTTTATTCACTTAAGTTGGAATTGACTTAAAAAAACATTTTTTATATTACATGTTTTTAAAATAAGGATAGATTTACGAAGTTATTACTTGATTTTAATTAAAGAGAATAATCATTAAGTGAGCTGATGGATTTATACTTGGATAATAAACGGTATAAATGTACTTGTCGAACATTTTCTTTCTGCATGTAAGGAGAGTCCTTCTTTATAATTTTGTATAATTCTCTCTTTTTAGCCAGATGAACAGTCATACTAATTTTAAATGAATTTCATTTATATAATTTTAAAAACTGCTTTCACACAAGCCCTCCCCAGTCAAAATTTTAATATCTGGAAAATAAACTCAAACCCACAGAAATTTGAGTTCGGCCTTCATTTTTACAACATTTATGTAAAAAATATTCATTATTTGAACATGTGCAGCTTAAACAAAATTACCCAACTAAGGGCTCAAAGCCACTTCATTTGGAAGAGTAATTTAATTTTCCAATTGTGAGGGTGGGTCCTTGTTCACGCAGACTCTGCAGAAATTACATTAACTTGACTGAATAATTTGGGATTTTCTGTCCCACGTTAATCTAATATGAAGTTTTTTTTTTTAAATAAAGTTTGAAAGTAATATATTTAACTATCTCTTTCTCTCACTCTCTCCCTTTCCCCCATCTCTCTCTCTCTCTCTCTCTCTCTCTCTCTCTCTATATATATATATATATATATATATATATATATATATATATATACACACACAAGCACAAACAAACACACCACACACACACACACACACACACACCTAGAGGTAATAAGGCGCTAAAAATTAAAGAAACATAAATCTGTTTAAACCAATTATAATTTGTTACGGATCTGCGTCTCGCTATTCAGTATTAAATCAGTGGATGTACACGTATAAAGCTAATTTTGCTTTGAGATGTTGCAAACTTGTGCAGAATGAATGAGCGGCTTAGAATTGTCAAGGAGTTTATTATATTAATGTATGGTATTAATCTTTACGAATAACATAGTTACCTTAATTATCTCTGTTGTGACGTCAACTATAAAAGACCGATTGGTGACATATATTGAGGCAATATGTGATTACTCGTTTCGCCTCATCCTTATCTGTGATTACTCGATGCAAAATCACGTTTACATTATACCAAAATAATGTCCTGGAATTTACCAATTTCGGTGGAATTGAAAGATTAGCAACTTTTCTCCCCGTACACAAGCGTATAGAGTACATTACTTTCAGAAATAGTTGCTGCCACACAGTGATGTAGAAGTCATCTAGTAAGTGAGGTTTACATCGAGGAATCTAACCAATGTCTTCGTCAGGTTTGAGGAGGCAAAGGGAATGTTGGTCAGGTAGGGTTGCGACACCTGTAGCGTTGTCACCTCAGACCGAGGATGCCAATAATATGAGGTAAAGTGTGACACTGTTCCAGAAACTGCTAAGAAAAGAACTTTCAAGTCGCTGCATTTAAGTGAGAAACTAAAGCATTCATTAGACTCGCTTTTAGTTCTCAAAATAGCCAGTTTTAGTATTAATATGTTTTTGTAATGATGTCTACAGTTTATTGACCCAGTTATCTTTCTAAACAGCTGTTGTAATATTTATAACGTTTGAATAAAAATGGTTATAATGACAAATATTATACATTTAATCTCATATTATAATATCACGAAATATAGGTTAGGTTCACCATTATAACCTTGTGGAAGGATACAATACCAACACTGTGAAAGCTTCCGCTCGAAGTGGAGATGCTATTCTTGCCAGAAATCTTTTGTTAGATTTCAAGATTTACAGGTCGGGCAGAAAAGTGTCTCCTTTTATAAATGTTGATAGCGAAAGTTATCGGGGAAGGTATTAAAAGAAAACCAATTAAGTTATGACTTTCTAATAATTAAGAGATTCCTTATTTTTAATAACAAAATATTCTTTTTGCCATATTACCCTTAGGCGACAATATTGGGTGACCACCTCGTTTGAATGAGCCTGTTATTAACTCTCTAGGCGTTCAAGTTCAACGTCGTTCTAGAACTACAAATCCTCAAGGCTACAATAACTCGGAATGTTAGTAAGTCTACCCGGATGACGCATAGAGTAGGAGGAAGCCTGAGGAACACCGCTACTACTCCATGGAGGTCGCCATTGCATAATAACTCTTGTACTGTATAAGAACACTTTACACACACATTCTTAAGTCATTAATTATGGCCTTTGTTAATGCAGAAATACTTATTGCACTAGGTTTCATTGAAAACTTCTCTAAACGGGGATTTATTTCTTCCCTTCCTGTATTTATATAATAATACTAAACGTTTCCCCCTTACCCGTTCTGTTGCTAATTATTAAGGACTCACTATTAGGGTACGATAATAATTAGAGGTAACATCTATTAAAAACAGTTTAATTCTTCGCACTGTGCAATTCTATTAGTTGCTATGATTTTTAACAATTATATTAGTTTTTCTTTTTCAAAGTCGTTCTATTCTTGATACAACCCCCGATTTGTAATATAAATATTTAAAACGTTTTAATTTTTCAGAAGATTTAAAAAAAAGTGAGTTACTTGTTTCACAACCTTTATATCTATATAAATGAAAAAAATATGGATATATATTTTTCTAGTTCTGTTGTCCCTGAATTTTGATTGACTCTTGGAGTCGCATAATAATTGCAGGTAACATTTTGTCTACAAATTGTTTTATTCCATAATTATTGTTTTTAGATTACTGATATTAGTTTTTCTTTTTTAATTTCGTTCCTTCCTTTTTATATTTTTTATAATAATGAATGAAACAATTAAATTCAATTCTACGTGTTTCCGTTTTTCAATAGCTTAAAACAAGGGACTTACTTCTTACATACCTTTTGTGTCTAGATTAATAAAATTCTTTTTTTCGTTCAGAGTTCCTCATTCCTGACTGACTCAAGAACCATAATATTTGGAGGTAACATTTATCACAAATTGTTTAGTTCTAGGTCTCCTGATATTATTTTCATATGTATATTTGTATAATATGTGTTGGCTTCAACGTCGTACTCTTCTTTTTAGGAGTTTTGATAATAATAAAATACAAAAAATTATGATCAGTGTTTTTAGATGTATTTAATGTATATTTTTATTATGGATATTTATGTTACTTGATGTTAAAAATGAATATTTTGATCAAAATTGACTTAATTCATGTAATTCAGTAGTTGTATTTCACAACCACTGTCCTAGGTACAATGTTATATTGCTACAGTGTAATGGGATATGGCGCTACAACGAGTACAACAATGTGTTTACGCCGATAAAGTGATTAGAAGTCACACCGAAGTATTTCCGCCGGCAGATTATCATGATTACTTTCAGACAGGTTGGGGATTCTAGGAAACTGACTACGGACAGCTAATTAATACCCTACATGATTGGCTTTGTAGCTAAACGGTTTAGTCCTTCCTAACGCCCGGTTTGCTACCGGATGCATATTGCGAGGGGTTTATCTGCATTAACAGAATCAATACATGTAAAACAGAAACAAACTAAAACTTAGTGAAACTCTGCAACATTATATTTGGGAAATAGATTCGGTGGATAGAACATGGGACCTGCTAGCTAATAGTAATTGCAAATTCGACCAATATCACTGTACAGTTAGTAGGGCTGTCATCAGGGTAAATGCAACATTGTACGTAAAAGTATCTCAGCCCTAATGTCTTTCGTAAAGTAATGCAAACCTTTATTCCATCCAACAAAAAAAAACCCTACTTAACTTTACTGTAAATTTACCAAAATTAGAATAAAACCATAGTGAATAATTTTAGACGTTCCACGAATTGAGGTAAATTTGTTGTTTTATATCATGTATTATTCACAAAACGGACGAAAATTAACCGATATTCAAAATCAAATAAAGTTTAATTTCTCCGACATAGATGGTGCAGAAAAACCATTTCGCCTTCAAATATTTAAGGGAATATCTGTGAATTTGTTATCGTCGTTAAGGTTATCTTGGTTTGATCAACCCTAACATCAAAAATGTAAGTATTCTCAATGTAGATAATTACAAGATTTCAGAATTAGGCAAGAATTTTTTCATTGGAAATTTGAAGTTTCTATTAATTTAGGTATATATTTCAAGTATAGTAAAAAGTATCTTGGCCTATGGAGCAGAAAATTGAAAGATTAACGTAGTGAAATGGACACTCTTAAAAAGTCATATCGAATTTCTAGTCGAGAAATAGTCATGGTGGGCAAATCGCTGTTTCTTATGAAAGTAGTTAATAGTTATGAGAGGATTTCCATTGCTGAAACCAAGGATGAATTGTTGTCGATGAACGCTGACAAGGCAAAGATCCTGGTTCTTGTTAGTTTTCTTGCAACTATTCTTTGCGCATACCTTGTGAGGTTATGTTGATACAAATAAAATACGTACACTCTACTCTCAAATTAATCATTTGATAACTAAGACCTGTTTAAATGAAAAAGTAATCGTCATCATCATCAGTGAGTGTTGCTGACAGTGAGTGTCAAGTTGCACTCTAATGAATTGTAAGTTAGAGTTTGTATTAGCAGTACTTACTGATGATGACTTTGAAACGCGTCTGAGTTAATAAGTGAATAATATGTAAATTTTGTGTATGTTTTTTCCCCTTTGTTACGATTATTCTATAAGTTTGTATTTTTTTTTTTGTTGGTATTAATAGTGATAATATTAATAATATTATAACTTTTATTATGTAACAATTGTATTAACTATTATTAAAACTCATGTTATTAGTTAATAATAATCAATATTTAAGTTTTACTAAAGTAATTAATTTGTTATTACCAGTAATATTATTATTATTTTAGCTATTGTTAACACATTTTTTAGGTATTTAGTTAATTAGAGCTTAGCTAGTAAGAACTATTCATAACGGTAAAAGACACAATAATTAACTGGAAATCTCACCAAGAATTAGTTTTTAATTGAACAAACACACTAGTCCATATCAGACTAGTTTCGGTGATGTCACCTTCCTCAGTGTTTGGCTACTACTGAGGAACTAGCATGGCTATTACATTTGACGATGTATCCTTAGAGTAGAAACTTTGAGTTAACTATTTTGTTTTTTACCATCGTAAGTATTGTTTTTGTATCGACATGCTGGATTTCAAACCATGTTAATATTAGCAAGGTCCTGACAATCAGTTAAAGAAACTTCGCGCACTAAAGACTTGAAGTCCAATTAAACTTAGACGTAAATTTTATAAAAATGCAATTAAACTTTAAAATTAACAACTTATAACGGAGGAAAACCAAATAAAATCATTGGTCGGTAAATTTGCAATACCAATTTTCCAGGGCATTAATTAGCTGTCCGGAGCCGGTTTTTCCCTTCGAACTTAGTATTTTAATTTCTCTTTTCCGCAAGAAGGCTGTCTACCAGGTGCGACAGCCTGACATCTTATTAATTATTATAATAATAAAGCTTATACCTTGCAAAAATTTGCAATAATAATTTTTTACATCTTTGGGCTTCGTGAAAATGTAAAAGTAGTTTTAACGGAAAATGGTGACAATAATTCACCACACTGATATTTATAGTAGTAGGATATAACATACTAGGGTCACCATATAACAAATGGTTACATGAAGGGTGTAATATATTATTTGTACAGCTACATACCATTCTATGATTAAAGGCTGAAATTGTTGGGACAAAATCATTAACTCAATTGTTTCAACATCCGAAACTTCATATATCCTCACTTCATATAGCCATTTCCCACCTTATCAAGTGATGCTGACTAAAACTCTAACTTACAACTCGCTAAGTTGTACTCGAACGAGTTGTAAGTTAGAGTTTGTAATAGCAACACTCACGGATGATGACTTCGTCATTCAAACGCGTCTGAGTTAATAAAGGATTCATTTGTGAGTTTTGTGTAAGTTTTTTTTTGTTTTCTTTGTCGCAATTACTCTATAAGTTTGTAATTATTTTTTTTCTTTATTGGTAATACCAGTAGTATTATTAATAACTATTATTATGTAACTATTATATTAACTATTATTACAACTAATGTTATTAGTTATTATTAATTATTATTTCAGTTATCACTTAGGTTATTTAATTTTTATCACTATTATTATTATTAATATTTTAACTATTATTAAGAAATATCGTAAGTATTGTTTTCTATCGACATGCAAGGTTTCACGCCATGTTAATGCCAGCCAGGTCCTGACAATCCGTTAACAAAACCTCGCGAACTAAAAACTTGAAGCCCAATTAACGGAGACGTCAATTTTATAAAAATGCAATTAAACTTTGAAATTGACAACTTGTAACGGAAGAAAATCAAATACAATCATTGGTCGGTACATTTGCAAAACCAATTTGTCGGGGAATCAATTAGTTGTCCGGACACGGTTTTCCCTCGAATTGCCCGATTCTAATTTCTTTTCCCCGCAAGAAGGGTGTCTGTCAGGTGCGACAACCTGACATCTTATTAATTATTATAATAACAAAGCTAACAAATTGTAAAAGTTTACAATAGTTATTTTTGATATCTTCAAGATTCGTTAGAATGTAAAAGTAGTTCTATTGGAAAATATTCAAAATAATTCACCACACTGATATTTATAGTAGTAGGATATAACATATTAGGGTCTACGTATAACATATGGTTACATAAAGGGTGTTATGTACTTTTCTTTAAATTAAATATAATTTAAAAACTATTGTAAATGCTTCAGAGAGGGACTCCTTATCGACCAATCTTTATCTTTTACAAGGTTCGGTACGAGACAGTTTATTCAAGGCGTCCATCAGACGACATCCCTCCCGCCACTCTCTATGTGACGTAGATTTTTCTTTCTTTGTTTCTCCCGTTGTGTGATGAAGACAATTATTAGCCGGTAACAGTGACTATTGTGATTTATGTACTCTCTCTTATTGTTCGTAGGTAAGTGATAAGTGCGTGAAAGAGTGCACCCGAACAACTGTTCGTCATCCGACAGGAAGGACAAGTGGTGATACTTCGCCCAATAAGGTATGTGCGATAGCTGTTCACCTAGTTATTTATTGTGTCTCAAAGGTCCTCCGAAAAACTATGCCGTTACATGGCAAGAATATTCAACAAAGGGTGTTATCTACTATTTGTACAGCTAAAAAGCGTTCTATGATTAAGGGACTTAATTGTTTCAACATCCGTAAGCTAGGCCTTATATCCTCACTTCATTTAGCAATTTCCTTGTCGGGTGTACATTTTAAGAGGAGCCAAGTGCTCACAAATACAAACACCTGTTATATGAATAAATATGGTGTTCTGCGGGACTGGAAAGAGAAGGAATCTTTCATATGAAGTATGCCGTGATCAGAGATGTGAATAGAGTCTAGTAATTGTTTGAAAAAATAAATTAGTTTTGGCACTCGGAGGAGCAATGACAGAAATAAAAACCTTTATAGCAACAACTACAGGTATTTTAAATGAAGGAAAACATTCAATTTTGCTTATTGAGAAAAAAAACTACACATTTGTTATAATATAAGAAACAATAATACAGATATTTTACATTTGTTACCAAAATTTGAACTACAAATATTTAATTAGGGCTAATTTGTAATTATATGTGTAGAGTTGCGTACTTGGATTACCTACTCTTCATTGGTGTCAAGACATCCTCTCGCTACACCATCTTGTGGAGCAAATGAAATGTCAATGAAGGTAGGCAGTACTATGGTTAAGCTTTCAATGCTCTTCTGGTCCTGGAGATTGGATCGCTTAGATAATAATAAATGCTCGTTACACTCGCTTGTGGTGAAAAGAAGGCTGCATGAAGTTAGATAGTACTAAGGTAAAGCTATAATGCTCTCCTGGAAGGCTTACTGTAGATTATACATCTCGTTGACAGATTTGTTTGCTAGTCTTCGTTCAGGCATCATCGTCCTGTATAATGCATTTGCTCAAAATTCAGTTTTACTTTCAAAATACAGAGAACCATTGAGCAGCCTTACGGGATTAGGCTTTGTGTGTATTTTTGTAAATAGGCCTCGGATACTTTGTAGGAGGGTAAGCAAGTGTTCGGAGATAGTGGCCTGTTAAAGGTGCAGGTTTTAGGTGGCTCAAGTCTTTTAAAGATGGCAGGGACAGCGTCGAAGATTATTCTCGAACAGGACGTTCGTCAGTCAGATGAACTGACGAAAATAACATTTGCTGAATAGCTATACAATATACTTTGAAAACATTATTTCCGTTACAGGAAACTATTTTTAAGAAATAAGTTGAGCGAAAATTTTTATTTTAAATTTGTTTTAGTCGTAAAATAGTTGTAACTTCCGTTAAAAAGTCAAATTTAATTTAAACGATATTTATATTCTTAGTCGAAAGTTATCCAGCTTTTTAATTGTTAAATTGTGAATATATAATACCACGTAATATTACCAATTTCGTTTTAAAATTTATTTATTGTCATTAAATACAGGCAAAGATGTAAATATGAGTTTACATTTTTCTTCAGATTCTGGGCTATATAAATATTTTCATGTAATGTCTTTACGCCAAACTCTCTTTAGAGTTACATAATACATCGGCTATCGTGGGCGTATGCGTGTGTATGTACGTGTATATGTGTTGTGTGTGTGTGTGTGTGTGTGTGTGTGTTTTATCGCCATTAAATATATATTTAGTACTACTAAAAAGTTATAATAGAATATATAACTACTTATTTTTGGTAATTAAATACATCAGTCAATATTTCAGCTACATACCATAAACATCCAAAATCTGCTTACACATGTTGACGGGTTTGAAAAGGTTAAATGTCTCCTACCCGTGGTAGGAATGTTATTGCGCATGCTCTTCGTTCTGTTTACGTTCTAAGTAAAACAAGGCTCTAGACGTTTCCGTGGTGAATGCGAATGTATGTAAGGATGAATAATTCAATGTCTTCCTTAATACCCGCTAAGAGTCCTGAGGGAACAGAAACAAATTGTTCCAGGGAACGTGCAATGCATGTGACGTCATTACATCGCGTTTATTAATTACGTCGTCATTAATTTGGCAAAACTTTGCAACATATGGTCGTTATTCAAGTGCCTACGCGAGAAGGGCTGTGTCGAGATGGTTACATATAATTAGATATTCAATAAACCCACACTGCGCATTATCTTTTGAGGATGTAGCAAAGGTTAAATATAAGTAGGAAAGTGCAATGTTATAATTTAAGTAAAAAGATTATCTACAGAGAAAAAGAAGTACTCTTATTCAACTAAAAATTATTCTCATAATTATACTAACAATCTTTTTTATATACAACATTTAAAAATTACATGTAACACACATGCCCAGACGCACATACACACACACACACACACACACATACAGCAAAACTAACGCACACACACACATACAGCAAAACTAACGCACACACACACACATACAGAAAAATTAACACATACACACACACACAGAGACACATACAAAAAAGTTAACACACACACACACACACACACACACACACACACACACATAAACATGCACACATGCACACACACAAACATACCCCCCCACACACATATACACAACACACAAACACTCACTCACACACACACACACTCACACACACACACACACACAACCCCCACACACACAAACACTCACACACACACACACACACACACACACACACTCACGCACACGCACACACACACACACACGCGCACACACACACACACACACACACACACACACACACACTTATTCACACAAACACACACACACACGCACACACTCACACACACACATACACACACTCACACACACTCACACACACTCACTCACACACTCACACACACACACACACACACACACACACACACACACACACACACTCACTCACACACACACTCACACACACACACACACACACACACACACACACACACACACACACACAAACAAACACTCACTCACACACACACACACACACACACACACACACACACACACACACACACACACACACACACTCACACACACTCACACACACACACACACACACAACCACACACACACACTCACACACACACACACACACACACACACTCACACACACACACACACACACACACACACACACACACACACACACACACAAACACACACTTACACTCACACACACACACACACACACAAAATCCGTAACCCAGTAACAAGGGTCTGCCAAGACTCATTCTAGAAAAATCAAAGACGAAGTTTAGTGGGCACATGTGACGTCAGTCTACCCGACCTTTCAGTTTAAGAGCCTTGTTATCGAGATTACTTACCTCTTATATGACCCCTTTTAAATTCACCTATATAATTTTACACAATTTTGCTCTTATAAATACATTTTATACCAAATCTGCGATCCACAAAAATAACGTGCAAGATAAAAACAAGCTGTCGTTCGTATTGGGGTCCAAAGATTTGATGGTATATACAATGTCACACGTAGTTTTCATCCCAGGAATACTGTCTAATAATTGTCAATATTGATTGCCAACTGTCTTGCAAGTGTGTGACGTTTGATTCATTTTTAAACAAATTAAAGACTGGGAAGAAGACGAAGTAAATGAAAAACTACGTTTTATATTGTAACAAAGTGAAGTGAATGGAACACACAGGGATACACAACAAACACACACACACTCTCTCTCTCACACACACACACACACACACACACACACACACACACACACACACACACACACATACACACCTGCTCATGAAATGAGTTTGACTTTAAAGTTTTCTGTTTTTATTACTTTTTTTATGTTATTTACTAAAGAATAAGTTATGGTGACAATACCAGAGAAGTGAAAGGGTTCTGAATACATACGCAACGGATTAGTGAGTCTAGTTAGTGGAAACCTGATTTTAAAGCTAGCATTCAAAACACTTAGAAAAATTAGGGTGGAAATTTTAAAAGTGGAATCTAGTAGACAATTAAAATCAGAAGGTACAAAACCACAGACAGACTGTGAAGTCTGGATCTCTAACGGCAGTCCTAGTTTCCTGCGATGGACGTAAATTCCAAAACCAGGTGTGTAAGAAAGCACGGTGGATTTTTTATTGCTCTAGACAATAGATGAAAGACAGACTGGGATCGTTGAAAGGACAAAAATAGAATCACCGGTTACGAGACAAGGAGAAAGGTAGCCATGACATGAGAAACCTTGGGCATTAAGGGATCGAGGAGAAAGTTAGTTAAGTGATGGGAAACAGGAGAAGTCAGTGCTAGGATGTTGAAGAGATGAGTGAAGGTCTGGTAGGCAAGGTCTGGTGTTGGTGGATCCTGGAAGTCGTGGAAGCTACGCAAGTTCTACCGACCAAGAAAACAGAGCGCGGTACAACGTCCCATTTAAGTTAAGTAGATATAAGTGAAATTTAACTAATTATGGAAAATAAAATTAACTTAGAATTAAATACTTAAAGACAACAAAGTAGTTTAAGGAAACGGACGTTATTAACTAACCTTTCAGTACAAGCCCTCACACAGTAACCTCGAGCCTACTGGTATATTAATTTTTTTAAATATAAACTGAGAAATATTGTTACTAACTAGTATTGACAAATATAATATGAATGGATTAAGGGTATACTAAAAGTAAGCATTCAGCTTAATAAAAAAAATATTCTAAAATTATATCAATTCAAAACATGGAAATAAAGACAATTAATCTTAAAAACACCCATTCAACTCCACATTTTCCTATTCACAAATGTTACTTAGATATGCATATTAAACAAGTAATAAGTGATAAACATAAGGTCATGTTCAATTTTTTTATTTAAAGGTTTGTTTGTAATAGAATCATTGAAGATGATGCCATAAAGCCATTGAAAAGTGTTTGAGATTTAATATTTTTACAACTGTGGGTCGTGTCTTTTGTTTAGGAGGTTTTGAGTATAACAAAACAAAAGCATGGTTATAATTTGAGAACATTTTAAATCTAACCTCAACGTGTAACACACAAATGAAACTATATAAGGCAAATTTTTGCCTATAAAATATAGCACCATATACAACAGTAATAAAATATTGCTAGTAAACAACAACTATCAAGGAATATATTTCAAACCTATATTTGTTTTAAACAAAATATTATGTTTTTGGTTAGGATAATATTAAACATAAAACTGAAAATCTGTTTATTATAGAGAGTTTGTTTCTATTGGCTTACCACTGATATTTAAGAAGCCAGAAGGGCTTCGATTTTCATTATAGTATATATAGAAATGATTTTATGAGCTTGTATATTTATGTAGAACGATTGTTGTTAGACGCACGAATAAATTTATTATTAATAAAAAATTAATAAACCAGGCGAATTGTTAAAAAACATAGGAAATAGGAACACTTGATACTAAACTACTTTTTTAAAAATTGCTTCTTTTATAACATATACAATGAAACCTTTTTTAAGCAACATCAGTGGTATATATATAGGCCTATATATATATATATATATATATATATATATATATATATATATATATATATATATATATGAGGCATTTTACTAACCAAAGCAGTGTTATAAATATATATACATATATATGTATATATATGTATATATGTGTATTGCTTCCGATATGCTCCTGTGTTGACAATGAAAGAGTAAAACTATACTGGTTCTCGTTACATACTGTATTTGGACACAATTTATTTTCCTACAAGAAAATATAATTTCATCAACACCACTGGACTTTGCTGAGATGTTTTACTTCAAAACTAATTACACTCCACGTATCTAATTCTTGCTGCGAGGGGTTGAGGAAAGTGGACTGAAAAGGGTTTATTACAACCCCTTTGTAATCTAATTTAATGACGAGAAAAACCAACCGTTGCCCAGTTGTATCTCGAAACTCTGTTACTGGTGGAGAAATATAGGTAGAGAAATTTTAAAAAGAAATGTGTAGGAAATTTATTGTGATAGGACTAAAGCTTTCTGCAGTGTTGTAAAATATATCTTATCTTAATTTTTGTATGCTCTGGTTTTTGTATTTTTATTGTTTTATAAATTTATTTGTAAATCTTGATAAATACCGTGCTTGTAGAATCGGTATTTGTAAATATTGTCTCTCATTTTGTCAGATTCATGTCATGTATCTTTCTTGCACTGTTTGAAATCTTTTTTTCGCTCTTAATATAAATAATTTATAATTATTTTAAATTTAATAGACTTTTTAAAATCTAATAAATATTGCCAGAACGAGCAAACATGGAAATAATTTTTAAATTTCTCGGTCCCTGTAATATATAGTAAATTTTTGAAGTAAGACAATAGGAAGATAAATAATGACTTTTCGTGACGTGACATAAACAAGAGATTTTTTTAATACAAAAAAAATTTCTAGACAATATATAAGGAGAAATAACTTCAAAAATACATAAAACCAAATATTTAAATTGTATTAAAAAATCAACAAAATTATATTGTTTATACAGGTCGCAAACCGTGAACCGCATGTGTTTGTGTTGAGTAGTACTCGACAACTAGTGAGAGGATTGTGGTTGGATAGTACTATAGTGCAGAGAGGAGTTGGAAGTTTCAGTTACACTCAAGTTGTGGGACCTTGAGCACTTCACTTTGATTACGCCACACATTTTCGTCTGGATGGTTTTGTAAACATGCAAAACTTTAGATTTTGGTGTTCAGAAAATTAAAAACACTATTTATTTTTTTTATATAAGTATAATGTGATCTAATAAATTAAAAAAATATTTTAAACATCTTGGTATAAAGAGCCATTTTCTCGTCCTCATAAATGTTTGCTTTTGCCGTGGTACGAAACCTGCGGTAGGAGAGAAATAATCAGTAAACTGATCTTGTGGGTTTTCCCTTTCACGACCTCGATTGTACCTTGGCCACGAATGCTATCTTAAACACACGAAAATATGCTCTTAAAGATGTACCCATAATTGTATCTCATAAAAATGCACAAGTGGCCTTAACCACGTGAATCAAAACGATACTGACACCAATCAGTTGTGGTATACTCCTCGTGCTTTCTATGCATCAGTATTTGGCATAATTTCATGCTATTCATTCCGTTACCAGTTAGGATTGTCGTGTAGTGGATTCATTATTCCTGTCTCTGATTTGTTTGAAGAGCGGTAACTTAGTCGGAAGGTTCTACTGGAACCGAATAGTTTTTCATAAGTGGTTCCTGGTTGGAGTTCGTCTTGAACCCAGAAGAGGGTCGACGACCAGTCGTAAGACTCTTGCCGATTGGTAACATGAGTCATGGCACCAAGACTCCTGTCTCGGGTCTGAAGCTAGTTACCTTGGCGAGAGTCACGAGTTTGAGGCCGGTTTCGTGAGGATAGAAGTTTTACATGCCTGAGTGTGGGCTCCCAACATACAATATTAATAAGTGCTCTTTTAGCTAGGAGGAGAATCGCAAAAGGACCTTTAGTATCACTTCTCTTTCTTCTTCTTCTTTACTTTCAAGCAACACACTTCGTACTCTCTCCCATCTGGTCTCGATTATTAGATGAATCCAGAAATATCTTCTTTGTCTACGACGAACCAGTTGCAAAGCACCCCATATCTGCAGATATTTACTTAGAATATCCAGTAATCATATTTAATCAATCTATTCATATTTTTATGCTTTGACGTCACCAAAACAAGTTTAACTCTTCTAGGTTAGACTGTCGTCATATGCGTTTTGGACGCTAGGAAGCGTTGCGATAGAAAGGAACTACTATACATATACACATGGCGTCTTTTGATTCCACTTCTTTTCCCGCTGAGCGACCAGCTTGAGAAAATTCATCCTAGCCTAGGTGTATGTTGTAATAAGTTATGCTTTCAGGTTTAACTGCAGTTTGCATTTATTTATATTTATTATTGGTTTCCCATTGGCTTATTGTACATCGGAAAATGTGGATTGGTTTTGTCCAAGAACGGAATACTGACGGAGATGAAATGTCTTGCACACTTAAAAAGACTACCATAGGAGAAAAAGGGATATTTAGGTTCTTTTCTATGATCTAAGGGCAGTAAAAAAATGGATTAGCACTTGTAAAACGTTACGCAAACACAGAAATTCCAATTAAAAAACAAAATGTTACATCAGTGAACCCGTGGTGAATGTTGGAATTAAAACAATCCATTCTTCCCCAAAGGGGTTCATACATTTGATGTGACGAACTCTCTACACAACATGGTTTCATCGCGTGCGTTCCAGAGTACATCATCACTTTACTGTGTTAATGATCCCTGAGGGTTTGCCTAATACAGCTACAGAGATGTTTCCTTACGCACTTGATTTCCCACAGGATTCGCACCACGTGTTCACTCTCGGTTCTTTCATAAAACATTTGCTACGCGAAAGGAATAGATGATCAAGAATCAACTATTTGATCTAAAAAAATCATATGTAAAAATTGACTTTTGTAACAGTTTCTAAAATGCTGCGCTCAAACGGAAATTGGTTTAAACAAAATGAAATTTTCTGACTTTACTAAACTGAGAAACTGTGCGGGAATTAACAAGGATAGGAAATCAAATACAGATAATGAAGTGGTGTGAGAGGATAATCATTGAATATAGTAGAACCTTTGGTAAACATAACATACAACAGCAAGTCCATAGCGTAGAAGAATGAATATGAACCTGTCCTACCATGCTACTCATAGTGAAGGGAACTTCAGTAAAGTGAATAATTACTAGGATGGATTTGTGCTAAAATGTTTACGTTCTTATGAAGAGTTTTTATAATTTTACAATTTCTTCGGACTTCGAAATTATAATAAAATTGCAAAATTATTACAAATGCAGAAGGTATTGAAGAAAAGACAACATTGTGTTCCTGTAGACGTGTTCCTGTAGACGTGTTCCTGAAGTACGACTACCAAATAGAAATAGGATCAGGAGTGAAAAGTTTTTAATAGTTTTTTCGTACTATTACATTTTGTATAATAGTCGAGGGCAGTTTTTAATTGGTATTTGTTATTTATTGGTTTAAGTAATTACAACTTATAGCTAACAACTAACTAATTATATATATGACTGTAAATGTTATAAATTTTAATATTATAAAAATTACGTACACTCAAATTTAAAATTCCGTTTTAGTGAAAACATATAGAAAAGTAAAATACGGACCAATTTTCACAAATCAACTCATATCTAAACCGAATCACTGAAACTTGTGATATGAATATAGAAATGCAGAGAAATATAGATAAAGACGTGCACAGTTATTAAAAAAGAAGTATTATAGTAACAAAGCTTGGATTAACACGGCATTAGGTTTAGGCTGCCCGGTGACCTTGTGAGCGCAGAAGCACTTGAGTTGTGTGTAGAGGGGTAACTCGTCTTCCTCTACCGCACATTTCCCCAGTCAGCCTAAACCCGACGACCTGTATTATACAAAGAAAGGCTTTTAGTAAAGTTAATCCCATTACATAAACCGCAAAGTCAAGAAATATGTTTGTAACGTTTGATAGTGTCCGATAGAAATGCCCGAAATCCACTGACAAGACATCTAACGCTATTAGAATAAACTATAACTTGTGTGGATAACGTACAACGAACTATAACCATATAACTAGTAGATTTAGGTGAAACTGTTTAAGAAACGAAATTAGGTTTACAAATTATTAAATATAGACTTAAATTAGTATTAAAAACGTCCTTACCTTGTTCACGCGTTTAAACTTTTCTTCTACACCACAAACATAATGGTACACTAGTTCACAGTGCATTTATAGTATATCTGTAAGCCGGTTATCCAATGTAGATTTAATAATTTTTTTTTTACTTTTTAGATTAGTTACCTACAAGAGTCAACTAATGCCACTACATTACTTTATTCAATTCCTATAATTACCTCACCTCTCTCTCTCTCTCTCTCTCTCGCTATATATATATATATTAAAACAACATAGGTTATTCAAATACAAGAATATTCTTGTATTTGAATAACCTATGTTGTTTTAAATTATTAAACAAGAAACGTATTTTATATATATATATATAAATATATATTTATATATATATATATATATATATATATATATATATATATATGAAGCATTCGAAATATATAAATACAATAATAATAACAAATAATAAAAGAACAAATACAAATACATTCTTAATTTGATACTATATTCAAGGTCTATAATGTTACAGCAACGAAATAAATTTGGCAATTTGTATAAATTTAGCAACAATTCTATTTCTAATATAACATAGTTTTAGGCCTATAGCTAACATTATTGTAATTTTCATTCCTGATGATGTTGGTACTGTTTACCAACGAAAAGCTTTGGATATAAATTAATAAATATTCTTGTATTTGAATAACCTATGTTGTTTTAAAAAATATATATATATATATATATATATTGAAGTTTTTTGATGTAATCATTTTGAATTCACTGATTCAACTAATTTTACACTTCTTAACTAAGTGAATACGTAATTGCTTACTTGCTGACGCGTTTATAAACGATCGTTCCTTTTCGAAGCTAAACTTCTACTAGCGGCTTTTGGCTCTTTACAAACTATACGACAGGGTTGGATTTATGACATTAAGTGAGGTGTCGGCGTCTTGTGTGATGTATTTGAAAAGACTATTGTCTTCAAAGTGTGTGTGTGGTCATTAAGTATATTTTCCCTGTCTGTTGCATAGTGTTTGTAGATTTCATATTTTTCTAAGGTTGCTAGTTTTTTACTGTGTTTTAATGTGTGTAGAATATTTAAATTAGTGTGTATGTCGGTATGTGTGTGTGTTGGGTGTTATTTAGGTGTTTTGCGTAGCTGGATATAGGGTTTGTTTGTTTTGTTTGGGTAATGTGTTCATCGAAGCGTGTGTAGAATGACCTACCGGTTTGACCGATGTAATAGTTGGGACAATCGTTGCAAGTTAATTTGTAAATACCTGACAGTTTGTATATGTCAGTTCCTTTTTGAAAAGGTTGTATATGTTTTCTTAGCGTGTTTGTTGTTTTGTAGGATATTTGGTAAAGGAGTTTTTGGTCGTGGAAGCCCGAATCACAATTTTCTTTCAAAGAGATGAAATAGGCTCGAATTATAAGCGTGGAGCTTGTAATATCGGGACTCGGATTTTCAAAACTCTACTGTACTTGTTTTACCTATATTTTTGCTAAGACTTTCATTACTACCCATTCTAGTTGCCGGGCAACTAGACAAGTATCGTTTTATAAAAACATAAATATGTTTGTAAAATTCACCAAGAACGAGTTCAGTGTACGTGCCGTTCGATATTTTCAAGAATAGTATGTTAAGGCTAAGTTTCACTATGATTAACGTTACGCGAGGAGTACTCCTAAAGATTCATTGTTTGACTGTATCCCGGAGAAACGGACTTTTTGTTTTGTGACTGTAACTTACTGACGACCTTGTTAGAAGTTCAAAATATATCGTATTTTGGGATCTAAGGAATTTATTCCTTTTTATGAAATACACATCCGTCCACTAGTAAGTTAGCGTTATTTATATGTATAGTTATATTCAGAATAGGAGACCCAGGGACGGACACTTTATACTTTTAGTTATGGCGCCAACACTTCATAATCTTACTGTTCACATTTACGGCTAACCTAAGCAACAAATGTTTGCCCCCGTTATTAAGCGCTACGTAGCATCTTTTGTTTTCGTCACGAGCCTACCCTATAACGTATACTATCTCTTAACATCCATCCCTACTAATTTTGGTGTGGTAACCTAAGTATTTAGGTTCAATGTATAAGCATAAGTGCCCCTATGATGCTTCAGGCTCCAAGTAAAACATAATACATATTTGTATTATATGAATGCAATGGTAATAACATAAGGAGAAAACGAATTCAGTGGATTATAACAATATGGGTTCGGTGGATTTTAAGTTTCTCAAGATTTAAATTGTACTATAGAAGAGTATTTATTCAATTTCAATTCCTTCTATTAGTTCACACTCTCATTATATAAAACATGTTCAAATTTTCAGACGTTAATAAAATACTCTTTATTCGACCACTCAAGTTCAAATACCTTATTACCTTAAATACTTATTTAAACATGCCACGGATAACACTTGATGTTAATACAGTTTTTTGGGAATTTAATTCAATAATTAAATTCAATGAATTATTTTATTTTTTATGAGAAAAAAACTTTTTACAAAAGGGGGAATGTATGTAATATAGTTATTTCATTCCAATTAGCTTAAAATAGGTATTATCATATGATTTTGTAAAACAGCTGATTTAATATTATAGGTTATGTGACAGAACAGCTGTTTTAATCGATATCCTATGTTACTTTATTTATTTTAATTGTAACCATTTATTAAAAAGTAATTTAAAAAATTATTATCTTTAATAAATACACAAAAACCTCTTAAACACAAACTTTCTTTAATTTACCCTAATGTACATTTCAGTTACAAAGTAACCATCCTCAGAGGGATAACATACAAAGACTGTATGTTAGTCTTTGTATGTTATCCCTCTGAGGATGGTTACTTTGTAACTGATATGTACATTAGGGTAAATTAAAGATAGTTTGTGGTTAAGAGGTTTTTGTGTATTCATTATTAAATTCAACAACAGTATATTCCTAATAAATGATATTTTCTTTGGTAACCTAAACAGGAATTGAATTTAAACATTTTTTTAGTATTATTTGTGTATAATAAGCCCTGCCCTTAACAAAGCTACATCTCTGCAAGAAAGTTGAAGCAGGAGCGTTACAAATTTGGAGTTTACTTCTAACAAGGGGAATTCGAACTGACCACTTACATAATATAGTTGAGCCCAGCTTGGAAGCAGAGTAATATTGCGTCTAGCAGAATGTACATTTATACGACCACAACAATGTAAATCCAGTTAATAATTCTCAACATACCTTTAAAATATGGTTACGAAGATGGTTTCGGTTTTTGAAGTCCACAAATCTCACAAAATAATGTGACACAAATTTCCAAACTGACACCATTAAATACAATTTCAATGTAACCATAATATTGTACAATTGTACTTTCTCCTTAGTTTGAAGTTTGTCTTTCTCGTGAACCTATTGCTATATGCTTTACACTTCACACAATTCACAGATTAGTTTTATTCCAAATGTTAATAATCCTGATTCTTATTTTCCTTTAAACTTTTTTGAGGGTGTCACAGCGCCCATAGTTACAATCAAGTATAACCAAAATACATTTACAATGGTTCAAACCCAATCTAATATAAACAAAGTACAATTTTCTTGTAAATTAAACAAAATACATTTACAATGTAACATTAAAAATTGCTAATTAACAGTTACGCAATAATTACTTATAATACGATATACTATTATGAACGACGTACATAAGGAATGTAACGTATAAGAATTACAAAACCGTACCAAATATAATTACATTATAGTATAAAAATATTACAAGTGCACTGTAACAGTAACAAAGCGTATTTACAATGTAAGATAAACAAAATACTCTACAATTTTAAGCACTAAATACATTTATAATACAATATAAACAAAATACAATACAATATTATAAACCAAATACATGTACAAAATAATATGAACATAATACAATAAAATATTATGAACCTAATAGATTTACACAATAACATAAATGATATACAACAGAATATTATAAGCCAAATAAATTAAAAAATAACATAAACCTAATTCAATACAATCATATGAACCGAATACAAATAAAAAAAAATATAATCAAAATATAACACAATATTATGAACCAAAGACAGTTAAAAAATTAAATAAACACAATTCAATGCAATATTATGAACTAAATACATTTACAAAATACCATGAAACAATATCAATACAATATTATGAACTAAATACATTTACAAAATACCATGAAAAAAATCAATACAATGCTATGAACTAAATATACTTCTAAAATAGCATAACTAAATGCAATGCAATAATATGAACAAGTGACAATTACTGTGTAACATAGACAAAGTACAATTAAGATATCAGATAACTAAATATCAATCTCAAAATAATAATTATAAAATCATAAATGATGACACCAACTGATGAACAACTATTTGTGTGATTAACAAGGTATCATTTTAGTTTGTGATTGTTTATAAAACGGATAAAATACCACACACTATGAAGAACCACATTAATCAACCAACGGTTTTTCTTCTCGTTATTAAATAACAAATAGGTTGTTAGGGGCATTTTTCCCTTAACGGTGGAATTAAAAACGAGAGGTGAAATCATTTGTGAAGGAAACTCTCTCAGACAACCAAAGGAAAAATGTACTTCAGAAAAGAAAGATGTTTTTACAGGATATTTAAAGTCTTACTATCTTCGACTGAAAACTAAACTTAGATGTTATTTATGTTTACTGATGAGAGTTGTTTTATAAAAAATGAATGAACAATATAGTTTATGAGATCCATTGTACAATGCATTATCAAGTGTGGAACACACCTTGTCATAGATAATTAAAAACTTATTAACCTCCTCATGAAAACTATAATTTGCTGTATTTAATTTAACAATTATTTTATTATTTTACATACAAAAATCAAACTATACTTGCGTGGTCCAGTACATTATTTCAGTGTCAGCTATTTTATTTCGGTATGTTATCAGTGCCAACTAAGTTTAAAATAATAAGATTAATAAACTAATTATTTGGAGATCCTACAAAATAGTCGTAATGACCTTAGACTTTAATACACTTCAATCGTGATTTCAAGTTTTTACAGCAAAAAACGTAAGCATTATTAGGAATGTCCACTACAAACAGAAATTACAAAGCACAACAAATGTAATGCACTTATGATGAGAATTAGACCAAGTATTTGAGATTTGTCAAATTGGGATCATCTACAAATAAATCACTCTAAGACAGCGAATCTTTTCAAAATTTCAGTCTCTTGCCTAGGTTTAACGTACTTTCTCTTACTTCGAGTAAATATGTATGGTCGTAAAATAATTTGAACATATTTACGCTAAACAAATAATCAGGGTTACAAGCTAATATTTGGACCTTAATGTAGCTCTTTAGAAAATCACCTCCGAGAAAGGTAACCTGGGAATTTCGTTTTTCAATGGTGGTACTACTGTTCACCAATATGAGCTGACTTAATCAACACTCAAGTTCAAAAACATTTTTTATACCTTGTAGTGTAAGATACTTTATGTGAAAACAGTTTTTCAAGTAATAATTAATTCATTAATTTCTTTTATTTCTATTACCACTTAATACTGTTGTTCTGCTATATATATATATGTGTATATATATATATATATATATATATATATATATATATATATATATATATATGCTGATACGTATTCCTTCACGGATGGAAAAATATGATGAATAGTTACTATCTGGAGTACATCCGTTTATTCTGCAGTCCATAAATTCGCAGTTCCGACGTTTAGCTAGAATCTCGTCCAGCATTGACGAGGTGAACCAACAACAGTAGAAGAACGAGTCTACTGTTGTTGGGTTCACCTCGTCAATGCTGGATGAGATTCTAGCGAAACGTCGGAACTGCAAATTTATGGACTGCAGAATGAATGGATGTACTCCAGATAGTAACTATTCATATATATATATATATATATATATATATATAAACTTATTTATAATATTTGTAAAAATAATAACATAATAATTAAATAAAAAGTAAACAAAATAAAGCTTTTTTAATAAATATTTCTGATATTACATGTTTTTGAATTATGGTTAATTTAGGGTTCACTAGGTTTTTACTAGAATTATAATAAAGAAAACAGTCATTAAGTGAGCTGATGGATTTAGGTTTGCATAATATACGTTATAAATGTACCTCTAAAACACTTTGTTTGGGATATAAGGTAAATGCTCCTTGTCTATAGTTCTTTCCTTTCAGTGCGATGAAAATTTACGTCCTAATATCAAAATATTTCATTCAAATAATTTTAAAATAACACTTTTACACAAGACTCTCCACAGTCAAAACAGGAAATCAAACGCATACGATCACAAATTTGAGTTCGGCCTTCATTTTTACCACATTCATGTAACAAATATGCATTATTTAAACATGTGCAGCTTAAATAAAATTACTCAACTAAGGATTAAAAGCCCCTTCATTTGTAAGAGTAATTTAATTTTCCGATTGTGAGGGTGGGTCTTTGTTCACGCAGACTCTGCTGAAATTCCATTAACATGGCTGAATAATTTGGGACTTTCAGTCCCACGTTAATCTAATACGAAGTTTTTCTAATAAAGTTAGAAAATAGTTTTCTATTTAACTATCTCTTTCTCTGTCTCTCTCTCTCTCTCTCTCTCTCTCTCTATATATATATATATATATATATATATATAGAGAGAGAGAGAGAGAGAGAGAGAGAGAGACACACACACACACACACACACACACACACACACACATACACACACACACACAAACACACATACACACACACACACACATACACACACACACACATATACATACACACATACACACACACACACACACACACACACACACACACACACACACACACACACACACATATATATATATATATATATATATATATATATATATATATATATATATATATATCAAGAGGTCAACGTAATCTAGGTTTACTCGATGCAAAATCATGTTTTAATTATACTAAAACGTTGTCCCGGAGTTTACCAAATTCGGTGGCGTTAAGAGATTAGCGATATATCTCGCCGTACTCAAATGCATAGAGTACATCACTTTCGGAAATAGTTTCTGCTACACTGTGACGTAGATAACATCTAGTAAGTGAGGTTTACATCGACGGATTTAACCAATGACCTCGTCAAGTGGAAGGAGGCAAAGAGAAGTTTTGTCAGGTAGGGTTGCTACACCTGTCACCGCAGAGCGAGGATGGCAGTAATGTAAGGTAAAGTGTGACACAGTACCATCGTGAGGCTGACAAGACCAGCATATTCAACTCGCTTCATTTAAGTGACAAACTATAGCATTCATTAGACTCTGACAGTGTTCCATTTTAGTTCTCAAAACAACCAGATTTAGTATTAAGATGTTTTTGTAATGATGTCTACAGTTTATTGATCCAATTATCTTTCTAAAAAGCTGTTGTAAAATAATACCGTCTGATTAAAAATGGTGATATTCACTTGACGTCACAAATATTAATATTTTATTGTCTAATAGTGATATCACGAATTATAGGTTAGGTTCTCCATTATAACCTTGTGGAAGGATACAATACCACCACTGTGAATGCTACTACACGAAGTTGGGAATGCTATTCTTGCTAGAAATTTATGTTTGAGTTCAATTTTTCCAGGGTGGGGCAGCAAATTGTCTCCTTTTATAAATGTTAATAGCGAGAGATATCGTGGAAGGTAATAAAAGAAAACCTTTAAGATACCCACTAAGAGCCTCCTTAAGTTTAATAACAAAATATACTTTTTGCCAATTACCCTTAGGTGGTAATATTGGGTGATCACCGCGTTTGAATGAGGCTGTGATTATCTCTCTAGGCGTTCAAGTTCAACGTCGTCATAGAACTACAAATCCTCAAGACTACAATAACTCGGAATGTTAGTAAGTCTACCCGGATGACGCATAGAGTAGGAGGAAGCTGCAAGAACACCGCTACTACTCCATGGAAGTCACCATTGCATAATAACTCTTGTACTGTATTAGAACACTATACACACACACATTCTTACTGCATTATCTATGCTCCTTGTTAATACAAAAATTCTTATTGCACTTGGTTTCCTTGATAGCTTCTCTAATCGGGGATTTATTTATTCCCTTCCTTTATTTACATAATAATACTAAACGTTTTTCACTTTACCCGTTCTGTTGTTATTGAGGACAAACTAATAGGGTGCGATAATAGTTAGAGGTAACATCTATTTAAAAACACTTTAATTCTTCAATCAGGAGATATATTTAACTACTAGTCCCAAGGCTCTCATTCAGAAGATATGTAAGCACCATTATTCTCATGACTCCCAATTAGGAGATATGTGGGGACCATTAGTCTCACGACTCTGAATCAGGAGATATGTGGGCACCACTAATCTCACGACTCCCAATCAGGAGATATATGGCATCATTAGTCCCACGGCTCCCAATTAGGAGATATAAGAGCCCCATTAGTCTCAAGACTCCCAATTAGGAGATATGTTAGACCCATTAATCACGTGACTCCCAATCAGAAGATTTGTGGGCACCACTAATCACACGACTCCCAATCTGGAGATATATTTAACCATTAGTCCCAAGGCTCACATTCAGCAGATATGTGAGCCACATTAGTCTTACGACTTACATTCAGGAGATATTTGGGCAATCAATTATCTCACGACTCCCAATCGGGAGTCTAATTGGCGGTAACATTTTGTTTACAAATTGTTTTATTCCATTACTTATATTATTTTTATTAGAGTCTATTTATTTTAGTTTTTCTTCTTCAATATCGTTTCCTTCATTTTATAATTTTTATTCTTATTAATAAAACAATTAAACCATATTCTACTTGTTTTCGTTTTTCAATAGCTTCTGAAAAAAAGAGAGTTACTTCTTACATACCAATTATATTTATATTATTAGGATTTTTTTCTCGTTCTATTGTTCCTCATTCCTTATTTACTCAAATACTATAATATTTGGAGGTAACATTTACCACAAATAGTTTATTTCTACATCTAGTGATTTTATTTGTATATATATATATTTCTATAACATGTATTGTTTTCAATGTCGTCCTCTTTCTTATAGAAGTTTTGATAATAATAAAATGCAAAAAATAATGCACAGTGTTTCAAGATGTATTTATTGTATGTTTTTAATATTGTTATAAAATTGACTTTTTTATTACATGGTAAAAATATTTTTATATGTCACTTGATATTAAAAATGAATAATTAGATCAGAATTAATTCAATTAATTTGTATTTCACAACCACTGTCCTAGGTACAATGTTATATTGTTACAGCGTAATGGGATATGGTGCTACTAAGAGTACAACAATGTATTTACGCCCATAAAGTGATTAGATGTCACGCCGAGGTATTTCCACCGGCAGATTATCATGAATACGTTCAGACACGTTGGGCGTTTTGGGAACCTGGCTACGGAGAGCTAATTAATGCCCTACATGATTGGCTTTGTAGCTAAACGGTTTAGTCCTTCCTAACGCCAGGTGTGACGCGGATGTTCGCTAACGGATGCATATTGCAAACGGGTTTATCTGCATTAACAGAATCAATAGATGTAAAACAGAAACAAACTAAAACTTAGCGAGACTCAGCAACCTTGTATTTGGGAAATAGATTGGGTGGTTAAAACATGGGGCCTGCTAGCTAGTATTAATTGCAATTCTTTATCCCACCCAACAAAAAATACCCCTATTTAACTTCTTTGTAAATTTACCAATGTTAGAATCAAACTTTAGTTAATAATTTTAGAGGCTCCACGAATTGAAGTAGATCTGTTCATCCTTCATTATTCACAAAACGGACCAAAATCAACTCGTATTCAATATAAAATAAGGTTTAATCTCTCCGACATAGAGGATGTAGCAAAATCATCTCGCCTTCAAATATTTACGGGAATATCTGTGAATTTTTTAAAGCCACCTAACCTTATCATAACATAACCTAACCTACATATAACCTAACGTAACTATGACCTAGTCTAACCTAATGATTTTATAAACATATTCCTACATTTTCTGAAATATAAAATTAGTGACATGAAAAGAAGAAAATCAATGTAAATATTTTATACTAGAGCTGTCATCGATATCTTTGAGGATACAAGGACATATTGTTTTTCTCAACCCTAACATTAAAAATGTAAAGTATTCTCAATGTAGATAATTACAAGATTACAGAGCTCCAGAACTAAGTAAGAAACTTAAATAAGTTTTTTTTAAGCAAGAATGGTTTTCATTGGAAATTTCAAGTTTCTGTCAATTTAAGTATATATTTCAAGTATAGTAAAAAGTATCTTGAGGTATGAAGCAGAAAAGTATAATGTTAACGTAGTGAAATGGAGGCTCTTAAAAAGTCATGTCGAATTTCTAGACAAGCAGATAGGACAAATCAAAATATTAGAGACAGGATAGAGAACAAGGAGATGGTGGTAGAGCGGATTCAGAGAAAACAGCTGTTATGGTTCGGACAAGTAAAGAGGTTCCCGAAGGTAAGTTTGCCGAGAGTTACTATGGAATGGACACCACCGGAGCGAAGAAGAAATGGAAGACCCAGAATAACATGGGGAGAACCATCAATAAATTCATAAGAGAAAGGTACTTGACAGTGCTACAATTGAAAAGCATGAAGGCATAGTATAGAAATCCGTCAGCGACGGCAGTCGCTATAAAACCGACAATATAAATAAATAAATATAAATATATATATATATATATATATAAATATATATATATATATATATATATATATATATATATATATATATATATATATATATACATAGAAAGATAGATAGATAGATAGATGGATAATATATATAATATTTATATATATAATTTAAGTTTTATTACAAGATATTTATCATATTTCAAAAGAAAAC
>JBAIZL010000004.1:165194731-165204731 GCA_036971475.1 Prosapia bicincta
CTCTACGTGACGTAGTTTCTCGTGAGTTCTAAGCAAAATAGGTTTAGATCACACATATTTCCCGTTACGCTCTACGTGACGAAAATTTTTCTTTCTTTGTTTCTCCCGTCGTGTGGCGAAGACAATTATTAGCCGGTAACAGTGACTATTGTGATTTATGTACTCTCTCTTATTGTTAGTAGGTAAGTGATAAGTGCGTGAAGGGTGCACATAAACATGTTATTTACTCACTTTTTCTAAATAATTGCAAGATTGCGAGTAACATAACTCTCCTCTCTCTCTCTCTCTCTCTCTCTCTCTCTCTCTCTCTCTCTCTCTCTCTCTCTCTCTCCAGATATATATATTATAACTTAACTTTTATTATAATTAAATTTATATTTTAGTGGTATTTACCTTACCTATTTAATGTCCCACCTTCAGGTTTATAAATAATTAACAATCTTATAAATTTTTAAACATCACTTGCATTTATTCTCTTCAATTAACTCTACACATTATTCCAAATTTATAATAATATTTTGCAGTGACAGGATTGATATCTTAACTAATATTACAATGATAAATGGTGGACTTCTGAGGCTTTAGATTTCTAATAAAATAACATAACAAAAAAAGAGTATTAAAATTTTATTCTTGCTCATGGGTCGCTATTACGGGAACTTTGCTATTTAAATAAGAAACGGTGAAACTAGAATAATTTTTATAAATTTTGATGAAATTAAAATTGTTCTGAACTTTACTAAAATTTAGATGTCTGTTGGCTACACTTATATTCAATTAATACTAATTGTTCTGAAGAGCTCCTGGAATCTTGGCCTTGGTTATTAACTTCTGCCCTTAAGCTTGACACACCAAAAAAACTTACTTTATATTTCTAAGGAAAAACCTTTACGTCGCACTTTTAAAAATTTACTTATAAAAACTCTTTACTTAATTTCACAATTTATTCTTTTTTCAACACTCCCATCCTTGTCCCCACCAATCTGTCTGATTTCTTTCTGAGTTTCCTTCAGAACTTCCTCCACGTCTCCCGATCATCTAGTTTTATTGAAATCCCTAATCTCTCCCACTACCAATGTGTTCTTTGTAAGTTCCCATCGTTTCCACAATTAGCTTAACCTAACGGTACACGGTTATTTTCCCATGGCTATATCGGTCACTGTATTTTCCCGTCTTAACCACTTTGGACCCTCTCTATTGTCTATTGTAGCCGCACGCAGCTTATAGCTTTCCCGGAAAAGGGTAATGCATGGTACCTGCTTTGTCGGCACCTTACAAATTATTTGTGTCTTTCTTTGCTAATCCTACAGATAATTATTTTAGCAACTAACTGAAATATTTCTAAAGCTTCATACTTTATGTTTTAATATATATAATAAATATATTTAGTTTATATATAATATATATAATTATTTCATTAGTTGAGTGTTATTAAATGATGTGTTTAAGGTTATTGGCGGATCAAGACCAATTCATGATTTCATAAATAGGCCTACAATCTATGTTTCGATTTTCTATCCTAAAATTCTTTTCAAGTAGACTTCTTATTTAATTTTATAATATTAGTTAACAAAGTTAATTTGGCTTGTAAATGATAATATTTAATAGGAGTACAAAAATATTTGATTTAAATTATGTTAAAAGTATTGTTTATGAATGTTAAAACCTGTCAATTATGGTTTAATATTAAAATGATGAACTTTAGCTATAAAAAAGGATTTTAGGATAGAAAATCTAAACGTACAGTGTATTTGTAGTAGCATAGATTGGTATCTAATCTGTCATTAACCTTGAACATATTAAATAGTTTTAAACTTCCAGACATTAAATAGAGCCTAATAATAATTAATTAATTAAATTTGATAAAACTGTAAAGACATCAAGTGTAGTCCCCTACAAGTTTAAAAAAAATGTGTTTAGATTTGAGTGGGCGAATAAAAATAATTTTATTGGTGGCTAAATCTGTAGCGTAAAGTGATAAGTATGTAGTTGTGCGGAGCTTGGACCTGCATTTGACACCAAGCTAGGAGTGTTCCAAACGTCTTCATTGTTTGATTGTGTCCCGGAAAAATGGACTTTGTTATTCTATTCCCTTTTTGGATGTAACATGGCAAGTGCTTTGTGACTGTGTAACTTACTGACGGCCTTGTTACTCTGCAGGCAAGTAAGATAAAGCTTTCTAGTTTGCTTCTCTCTTACAAATAACCTTACTTAGGCATCGATTTACTCTGAACCAAGTACTACACTTTGTATCACTCAATTAATTATTCAAGTTCATTCCAAATATTTTCGTTGATGTTTAAATACGAAACCATTTAATTTATAATTAAAAATATAAATAACATAAAATTTAAGTACACGTAGGAGGGTAGTATTTACATACTAAAACCCTTTAAGCGGAAAAATGAAAATTGTTACACACCAGAATTCAAAACAAGTAATACAAACAAACAAAAACTTTAATTAATTACCTTCAGTTCAACTTGGAAAAAAATAAATTTACTTACTTTTTATTAAACAATTACAATTATAAATAAAGTAACATAACCTATGCGTTGAAACAGCTGTTAACCTATGTTAACCTATAGTTGAAACAACTACATAACCTATAACATAAAATCAGCTGTTTTATGAAATCATATGTTACAAATTATTTTAGGCCAAAAGGGACGAAATACGTATATTGCTATCTTGCTCCTTTTTTGAAGAGTTTTTCTCTTATGTATAACTAAATTGAAATTATTATTTTTGATTAGTGAATTATTATTTGAAAACAACTGTTAGCATCAAGTGGCATCCACTAAAAGTTTTAAAAAACGTATTTGAACTTGAGTGAATGAATCAAAACTTTTTTTTATTAACAATTGAAAATTTGAATAATGTACGAGTATTTATAAGGAGAGTGTATACCAATAGATGGAATTGAAACACATGAGTTTATTGATTTTATTGATATTGATTTAAATGTAAGAAACATATCAACTCATTTCCTGAACTAATATTTCAGACTGGTGAGTCAGGTATAGGCAGTGAGTGAAATAATATAGGAATATACATGGTTCTATACTCTTGGGTTGGGAACGGCACCCTATATCTCAGATACGACCTACTACAATACCTAGGATGTAATTGTCTTTCCCAAATCAGAAGTCCGCACCAAACACAGTTGCACCACGTGAAGACTTTCAGGGAAATCGTACACAAATTTTATTAACTTTCTGTGTGCTGAGACTGGTTGTAGGGCTTTGTAAGATGGTTATTTTAAAGTTGGAATATTTGAATGTCCTTATAAGACCTTGAAATTTATGTGAAATTTGTTACAAATTTGGGAAATTTAAAATACATATTTTAGGGCAGTCACATGAAAGGAAACTTTACAATACTTCTGGAGGGAGTGCTCTTGCCCCGAGACACCCTCGTTCAACCCTTGGGTAATGATAATGTAGTGAGCTTTTTGTCTCCAATAGAGAAAATAAATATTTATACAACCCGCAAGACTCAGCAAGTGCATTGAAATGCGCAGGTGTGGAGTCGGGTGACTATGGAGGCGGAAGGCTGTCTAACTCTCTCTGGCTCCTGCGCACAGTGGTTGAGACGGATAAGTTCGTCAAGCACTGAGTAAGCGCTCACCCTTGTAAACGTCAAATGACCAAATCTCTTCCTATGTCTCGCTAGTTATAGGTAAAACTATGATTATTCTATCAAACACACACACCAACCACAAATGAGTGGTTTGTTGACAATGTCTATGACTATTGTACAGTAAAGTTGTTTTTATTTATCTTATCTACTGCCAAAAAGTTCTCTTAATTATCAAGTTAACACTTTGATAAAGTAACTATATCTTTTCAAGGTAACTATATCCTGTAACACATACTGGTCTTTAAAAATAGTTTTCCACTAAGCAATAATATAGTATTGCAAGCAATATAATATTGCATGTTAAACAACGAATACTGTATAGTAAAGTTAGTACTGTGTAGCGTGAAGTGATAAGTTAGAAGTTATGTGGAACTTATAAGTGCGTTTGACACAAAGCTAGGAGTGTTCCAGACGTCTTCATTGTTTGATTGTGTCCCGGAGAAATGGACTTTGCTATTCTATTCCCTTTGTGGACGTAACATGGCAAGTGCTTTGTGACTATGCAACTTACTGACGGCCTTGTTACTCTGCAGGCAAGTAAGATAAAGGTTTCTATTTTGCTTCTCTCTTACAAATTACCTTACTTAGTCATCGATTTAATCAAACGTAAGTATGCCTTGAATCCTTCTATTAAGTACATACGTTTACGCTGACAAATCCTGGTATTTTAAACGAGTTCAAGTTTAGTTACAAAACCTTAAATCGATATTCTACTAGCGTGCTATATAGCTAAAGAGGTTTTGTAAGCATTTGTTTTACATTTATTGAAAACGTTTTGAAGGTTACTTCAAATATAAAATACATCATTTGTTGTGCAATATATTGCGTTTATTATTTTCACTACACTATGCCAGTGAATTCTGTGTGATTCTAGCGGAATCGCCCATTGTCAATACGAAGGACAAAATAACTATTTTGAATGTAGGCAATATAGAGTTAGCTACATGAAACAGAGCACGAGAAGAATAGAGGGAAAATATATAATCATATGTGCAGAGTTGCGCAAATATTCATTATTTGATCTATATTATCATCTTTAACATGATAACTAGTATATCCTGACTTAAAACTAAAACTAACTATGGATAATTTTGTTGCTTGATACTTGCAAAATAACCAAGACGTCGCGATGCAAGAGGCTAAGACACATCTCGGGATCACTAATTATGTAATCTCTGACTGCAAACGTTTGAAGCTAATTGACTTTAAGCTTCGGTTCCAAACTTGCGCCTAAACGAATAAACTAGGCTTAGAAATGTCAAGCAAGTTTAAATTAATTTCAGTATTGGGAAAGACCTTTCGCCGCCTTAATCTTTACTCTTCGCTCAGAACGTAATTAACCGTGATGTGACGTCGTTTGGGAAACCCCAGCAGCGTTCCGATATTATGCGCAATTTTCCTATACGACATAATTCATTAGTCGGTTCGGAATTTTTGAGAATATTAAGGTATTTTAAAAGCAAATGTTATGATACAATTTTTTAAAAAAATACTTATATATTATTAATATATTTGTGTACAAATTGTATTTAAACTGAACGACATTTTTATTGAAAAGTGTCTTATTAAGGAATAGTATCGCCTCACGAAGAATTATGTTTATTAAATTTAGTTAAATCCATTTTTATTTGTACACGTTAACCTTTTATTTGCGAGCTCGTAAGAAGAAACTCGTTTTGCACCCTCTTAACCGAACTTCTTAACTGAGTTTTATAAACGGAGTTTGAGTAAACTGCAGACCTAATGAGCTAGAGACGTTTAGGAATTATGTTCTTTAAGGAACCCTTTTCCTTCTTTACACCGCTAGGTTTCAAGAAAAATAAGTGCTTTACAACAGTTTAAAAGGCACTTCGACACATAATTACCCTTCCGTATAGTATGAATGTCTGTTTAGCTTGGTTGTCGTTTTTATCTGACCTTTTTAGCATATTTGTCTTATTTCCTTATCCTAAATTTTGAACCGTTTTAGCATGATCACCCTAAGTTTTTTTGTCATTTAGCATTAATGTTGTCTTTCTTCTAGTTTTTTAGTATAATCATTTTCGTCTCTATTGGGCTTGTTTAGCATAGTTGTTTTTCTTTTTGTCGTTAACATGATTGTAGTTTTTTCCGTTTTTTTCTGTTCAGCATAGTTGAAATCTTCCTCTCTGTCGTTTAGGATTGTTATAGTCTATCATTAGTCGTATTTTTCGTTTTTTTCGTAAAGAATGACTGTCACCTTTGTATATTGTCGCAAAGCACGATTTTCGTCTTATTTTTTTTTGGCGTTTAGCACGAGTGTTGTCTTGTTTTTTTTCCGTTTTACTTGATTGTCATCTTTCTTTTTTCGGTTCAGCATAGTTTTCATCTTCCTCTCTGCCATTTAGCATTGATATCGTCTATCCTTTAATAGCTTTAGGTCCTTTAGTCCTTTTCGTAAAGCAAGGTTTTCGTCTTCCTTTTTGGCGTTAAGCATGATTGCCGTCTTTCTTCTAGTTTTCTAGTATAATCATTGTCGTCTTTATTTAGGTTATTTAGCATGGTTGTTGTGTTTTTTTTTGTCATTAACATGTTTGTCGTTTTTTCAGTTTTTTGTCGCGTTTCTTTTTTCTTTTCAGTTTGGTTGGCGCCTTCCTTTCTGCCATTTAGCATTGTTATCCTCTATCCTTTAGTAGTTTTTCTTTTGGTCCTAAAGCATGGTTTTCGTCTTCCTTTTTGGCATTAGGCATGATTGCCGTCTTTCTTCTAGTATTTTAGTATAATCATTGTCGTCTTTATTTAGGTTGTTTAACGGGATTGTTGTCGTTCTTTTTTTGCCGGTTTACTTGATTGTCGTCTTTTTTTCGGTTCAGCATATTTGTCATCTTCCTCTCTGCCATTCAGCATCTTCCTTTCTGTCTATCTTCAGTCTTTTTTGTCGTAAATCATGATGTTTTTTAATATAATAGAAAGAACGATAATCGCGCGTTTTTATTCTAAACTTGCGATAACGTTGAGTAGGAATAAACCCGTTGTGTAGAGATTAGGCATAATGAAAAGGTGCAAAGTTAATATTGATTTATGTATTTAGTAATTTCTAAAATTAAATTTCCCCCCCCCCACTGTTGCCTATTTACCAACAATATATAACGCTTTGAGAACCACAACTGTAAATACCATATGCTCTTATTCTACAGAAAGTTCTGAAGACGCATATATATATATATATGCAGAATTGAATGCAAATCGAATACATTTATTGAACACTTACAATAAATAGAACGCAACTGAAAAAAAAACATTGTGCAAAAATATGAATTTCCAGCGGGTTTGCTCCTCCGAATCTAGATATACGAATGAAAGACGGTGTTACAAAATTGAAGAAGGCAAGGGGAAATAAAACAGTTCTATTCATGTATATTGTACTATTACACAATCAAATTTACGTCATCACATTGTTATATCTTGAATAATGTACGCAATTCTAGAAGAGTTAAAATACACAAAACCTGTTTAGGAATGAATTAAAATTAGATTACACCTCTAAATAAAATAATTCAAAACAACCTGCATCTGACAGATAAAATTCACGGAACGTCAGCATGATTGTACATTGTGCTATAAAACAATACTGTTGATGAAACAATGACTGTTGCCCTACGAGCTATTCGTTGTTGGAATTGAAAACCCGTATGAACTTTTAATCTATCAAAAGAAATATTTGTTTAAAAATCTAGGTTCCTTTGAACCAAGTAAAACACTTTTTAATAAAAAATTAAACTACGTTTTAAAAGATTTTAACAAGTAATTAGCAGAGGTTTTATGAGTTTTCGTTATTTAGTTA
Organism: Prosapia bicincta; assembly: GCA_036971475.1. NCBI lineage: Eukaryota > Metazoa > Arthropoda > Insecta > Hemiptera > Cercopidae > Prosapia > Prosapia bicincta. The sequence continues at coordinate 165,202,176 of JBAIZL010000004.1, forward strand.
TACAATATACTTTAAAAACAATCATTTCCGTTACGGGAATCCCCATTCTTTATAAATAAATTTAGCTAAAATTATCAAGAACAAAATAATGCTCAGTCGTAAAAATATTTGTAACTTCCTTGAGCAATTGAAATATAACTTTAACAATATTTTAATATTCTTAGTCGAAAATTATCGAGCTTTTTAATTGTTAAATTGTTAATATTAATTACCACGTAATTATATCATTTTCATCTTCAAATATATATATATATATATATATTGTCATTAAATACAGGCAATGATGTAAATATTAGTTTATATATTTTTCTAGGCTCTGGGCTATATAAATATTTTCACGTAATGTCTTTACGCCAAACTCTCTATAGAGCTGCATAACATATAGGCTATCGCGCGCGCACAAGCGTACTTTGTGTGTGTGTGTGTTGCAACGGGGTGAGAGACCGTCGCAAGTGGGAAATAAGTAATTTCCTGTTTTTTAAGAAATAAAGCTGTTTTTAAAATAATCAAGTAGGGAATTATACAATTATTAAAGAGGGAAAAATTAAATAAAACAGTAAATAGAATAGTTAAGCTAAATTAAAGAATGTTATAAAATAAATTTGTAATAACTAACTAAATTTGAACATAGAGAGTGAAGCGAAAAAATTCTAAGTGCCTAAAAAAGCTATTTTTCGAACCAAACCACGTAGAACTTTCATCGACATTTCAAAAGAACCACAATAACCTAGAATGAACATTAAAGAAAACAGAATTCAAAAAACTTAAGAAACAAAAAAGTTACAGCCGTTTAAATAAAATAGACATTTTTCAGTGTTCTAAAATTAATTATCAAACTATGCAAGCTAAAACAGTTTCGTTGCCCGACTTGCCTGTACAAGGAATAAATCGAGCGATAGCAAACTTGCAGGCGGGGTGCGGTAGGTTTAATTCACCGCTATATATACTTGGTCTCTAAGCCTTTAGAGACAGTCTGTAAAAATTTTCTAACACGAGGTGCCGCGGGACGCTATGCTGGACCGCGAGTAGAGACCGTCAGCAGGCCAGATGGACCATAACCTCAGCGCTTTCGACATCCAGGACCACCAAGGATGAAGGCTCCAGACTCAGCCTCCAGGACGCTCGAATAGAGGGAAACCACCACCGACGAACCAGGGATGGCGACTTCCGGTGTCCAAGGACCAGGGAATCCAGACGAGGGACCCCAAGGACCGGCAAGAACATCTTTGGCAAGTCATTTTCTTTATTCGAAATCAGTCACGTCAAATTTAGTTAGTTAATTTTATTAAATTCAAACAAATTTGCAAGCTTAAAACAATGACTTCACTCTTTATAAAATTTTAATAAATTGTATGCTCAGTAAATGAATTTATGTGCTCAGAATATTTAAAATAATGAATATTAAAATTACAAAAGGTTTTTGGCCATAAGCCGTTTATTTAAAGAAAATGAGAAATTTTCGAATATTATAAATTTAAAAATTAAAGGTCATAAAATATGAATTTACCAATTCCATATAGGAGATAAAATATTATTATGTGTAATTTTGAAAATAATTTTATGTTATGTCTATGTTATCAATCTATATGCAAAGTATAATTTTTTAAAGCATAAGAAACAAGAAGTAACTCAGTGAATTGTTTTGCTAATATAATTGTGTAATACTTTGAAGGATAAATTTTCTTTTTTATTTCAATAAATAGAGTTAAATATGTCATAAAAATCAAGATTATTTGCATTCCATCCTGTGTCAAATAACCAATAAAAACTGTTTAGGTTTTTCCAACTAATATAAAAGTGATTATCAAATCAGTAAACAAATTTAATTAAATTTCATTAAATGGCAATAGATAAAGCCTAATGTTTTAAAGAGTTTCTCTCTACTAATTTCATGAGCTAGTCTAAAGATTAGTTGGTTTTTTGTAATAAAAGTCCAGAGATTTATCTACTGGCAGATTGTGTTTAAGAGGACACAGGAGCCTTTTAAAATAGGTATTTTTAAACACAATCATATTTTGCACGTTCCCTTGCTGTTTCTGCAGATCATCATCAGGTGGTAAGACTCTGTGTTTATTATGTGTATTATTCTAAATGTGTTTCTTTCCAGCTGACTATTAATTTGACATGTGTGACTATACTTAGACCATACACAATTGATAAACTTATTTAGGAGGGTTTATATGTACTTTAAATAGTAGTCAGCGGGAATAGGCTTGTTGTGGGTTTGGCCCTACGAGCAGGAAACATACACTTAACTCTGGGAGTTTAGCACGGTTTTACCAGCAGGGTGATAGGCAGAGTTTTGGTTGTTTATAAATATGTTTTCTTGTAAACAATTAAATTTTAGTATTCTGCAAGAAAGGATTTAAACAACAAACGACCGCGTGGAGCTGCGGTGGTAGGGACGGTTGAGGTGAGGTGAGGTGGGGGGACGTTGCAGTGTATTGCAACGGGCTTAAATTGAGCATTCAAGTGTTACAATTTAAATTTAAAAAATATAAAATCCTACTTTTTGAAAATAAAAAAAATTTAATATGAAACCCTTTGCTTACATAG
>JBAIZL010000004.1:165209731-165219731 GCA_036971475.1 Prosapia bicincta
ATGTATTTACTGCCTGTTTAAATTAGTATTATTATGACTACAACCTTTATTTTTGAAAATAAAATAAATATTTCATAATTTTGTATTTTGAAAACAATTTCGTACACCTTGTATGTTTATAAAATCACCAGTGAATGTGACTTACGTGTACAAACCAGATAATTTTACAAGAGGTAGGCCATTGCAATAATTGAATGTCTTCCTCTATAAAGTGTTCAGAGATGAGTATATAACAATTTTCTTCCGGTAGTCTAGACCGAAATATTGTCTCAAATGTCTCTACCTCGCTGAATCTTATCTAAGTCATCGTCTAAACTAGGGTTGTCTAACTGGCGGCCCGCCGGCTATTCTGTGTAGCCAGCCAACAGTTCTTCGACCTTGAAAAGAAATAAATATTTCATAAAGGTACCCAAAATTGGACCAGTATATCAGTCAGTTAAAGGCATCTAACAGCCTCAAAGTGCATCATTTTGCATCAAATTTTTAAAAACGTTTCCTCGGGCAGTAATTTTAATTCCACACCATAGGTCAAATATATATCATGCACCACACAGATATGACTTGCGGTTTGGCTCAAAGATTTAGTTTCGCCCCCCACCCGTTTGTAAGTTGTACAACTTTGGATTAGACGTTATTCTATTGCTACAACCGTAGTCGAACAACCGTACTTGTGTGCATTTTTAAACTATTAAAATTGGCTCAAATACTGTTTATAAATAATAAAATATATTTGTTACACATTTCGTTCGATTAATGTGTTTCTGTTCAAAAACGTTTAACCTTCAAAACTCCAGCTGTCACCGTTGCTGTCAAATGTCTCAGTGCTGATTCTAAAAGAGTTAATATCGTATTGTATGACATAAGCGGTGGAGGATTTAGAGTGGGCTTTGGAGCTCAAGCTCCTAAAATATGAAAAAGTGATAATTTTTAAACTATAAAATAACACTATAAATGTAAAATAGATTGCCATTTCCGATGTATGCGTTTAACCCTGATTTAAATCTACTTATTAATTAATACAATATGTTTACAAACCCATATTATTCACTATAATACCATACTATAATCAATAATAATAACGGCAACCTAAAATCTAATACGTAGGCGATTTGTATTGTAAATATAGAGTAAATGACGCTAATTAATGAATGTATAATGTCACAGAGTAGGCCTAGAGCTATTTCCCTCACATAGAAGATGCTCAAAGGTTTCACTATAAATACATAAAACCTCCTAAAACACAAAAACTTAGTATTTACGTCCGGAAGAACATTTCTGTTGCAAAGCAATCATCTTCAGAGGAAATTACTATAAGGCAGACAGGTTTTATATGTCTATAATTAAAAATTACATAACAGTCCCAGTCATTATAGCTACCATATTTCCTAAATATATTCCGGGCGTGAGGACCCCTTCTCTTACCATCCACCAGCTCCCCACAGAATATTTTTTCCGGATCCGCGATTGAAAAGCCGTTAAACATTATGTTCACACGGAGTAAGCTTTTCGTAATATTGCAGATGAAGAAATTTTTTTGTATAAAATAAAGAAATTAAAACAAAAAATTCCAAAAACTTTTTTCCATCAAAAAACTAAATTTTATTAATTTTTAAAAAAAGGTTTTGACTCCAACTTGACTTTGGACTATTTAATAGGTTAAGTATTCAGGAACTATCTTGGCGCTATCAAACCTTTTCTTATTGTAATAATCTTAAATTCACTGATTAAACTATAGTTAAATGATACTTAACTAAGTGAATACGTAAGGGCTTACTTGCTGATGCGTTTCGAAATATTCGTTCCTTTTACGATGCTAAGCCTCTACTCGAGCAGAGTGTTTCGAAACACGTCAGCAAGTAAGCCTTTACGTATTCACTTAGTTAAGTATCATTTAATTATTGCTTTTCTATACATTTGTCCCCTGTTTTCAAATGGACACTGTATTATTGTTTTAAATCATTCTTCCAACGAGAATCACAACATTTTTGCGACATATGCGCAGAGCGTTGGAAGCAATATTTCCTTTGAGAAAATCGGAAGCAATTTCCGGCATTCAGCGTTTATTTTCATCAAACTCCCAAGTCTCGTTTCATATCACACATCTCTGTGTTCTCAGTTACACAGCAGTGTTTACCATTGCATTACATGCGGGCGCCACTACATCGTAACCGATCTAATTAGTGGGCCTTACTCTTAGGCAATGGAAGAGGTAATTTGGTCAAGATATTAAGACGTGGGAAATATTTACCTAAAATATTAAAGGTAGATACTACAGACTTCATCAGCGTATTATTTACCTGCCGTTGGGTTTTATAATTAACTAGCAATTGTTTTTAGTAATTATACGACAGACACTTTAGTTCGTGATTCTTTAGACATGCCTGGTTATTTTTAAGTGTGTTTTTATTATTACTGATGGGAATAATTATTTTATAGAGCACCTGAACGAACGAATTGTACTGGAAACGTTTTTGAGTTGACGTCACATTAAATCGTTATTCAACAGCTAATAAAACCTGAAAAAGATATTGTAAAAAATATATTAGGCTAGCATTAGATAAAGATTTAGCAAAAGGCTTAAAAAACTGTTTTAAAGCAGCATACTTAAAAGTAGTATATTAGGTATAATTGCTTAAACTTCATTTAATTTATCAGTCACCTGAGAAGGAAATTGAATTTAACATATGATTTTATGCAACAGCTGATTTTGCTTTATTGGTTATGTTGTAAAACAACTGTTATACACGTAGGTTATGTTACCTTATTTATTGAACGTTGTAAAAGAAAAAGGCTACTATTAAATAGTTTTGATCAGTTAATAAATATTTTATTTTATTTAAACACAATCAAAATCATCTCAATACAAATAATTAAATTAACGATAAAAATCAGTTTTGTATTTTTAACTCTATTTTTAAATAAAAACATTCTTGGGTGTTTCTGATAACCAAACTTTATGTATTATCTCATTAAGTAAGATTAAATGTTTTTCTCAATTCAAAATATCTGATGTGGCTTTAAACGTTTTAAGTTCTGCCGGCATTCCCTCGATAGTCAAAACCAAATTTATTAAATGTATGTCAGAATAGGAAAAGTGTTATTTCCTATGGCATTCGTGGTTAGGTTTACGTAGCATGCTTAGCTTGTTCCCTATAGATTTTGACCACAATAAAATTCATAAAGCTACCATGCGCTTATAGCAACGAATACAATATCTAATAAGAGTTTTTATAAAAACTACATAAATGGATGCAAACTACTTTCTCCATATAACGTATTCCTTTCTGCCGGCCAGCTCTACCGACAAGTTTTAAATTACTGTAGTTTTGACGTTATAACCTAATACGGGTTCTCTATTGGACATAGATTTCCCGCCACTTCAACATTTACTTTTAATAGATATTCCTAATTTATGCACTTGATCCATTTCCACAGATTGCTCAACTATTTTGGATCTTTTAAAAATGCATAAAACCTGGTTAAATGAATACTTTCAAATTTTAAGCTTGTTATAGTTTCATCACCCGTTTTTGTTATTTTCGCCCAGCAAGATGCTCATATTTATCCTCAAAATGTGGGTTAAAAAAAAAAACGCTTTTAAAGTTTAGGTAAAAATGTAAGTTTCGTAGAAATGAAATCGAAAATAATTGTAATTAATTTACAAGAAGACTTTTGATCAGTTACTTAAATCTCTGAGCCGTACAAACTTCCTTTCCAAAGTCACTAATCTAAATGTCAGGATCGCTAAATTTCTAATCACCAAGCTGGCATCTTAATCAGCGAACCTGGTGTCAAACTTCAGAAGCAACGACGCTACGTTAAGTAAAGTTAAACCTAATTCTCTTCTTGAAAAGAGACATGTTGGCGTCTTAATCCTCTCTCGCTGATTGCGGCATTTCCTGCAGCGAGATAAATAATTGTATCTGATGTCAGGCAATGCATGGTTAGAATTAGCAAGCGTAATGTGGATCTGGTTTCTTGCGATTCATTTTAAGACAGTATTTGTATGCTTATAATACGATGATGAAGCAGCTTATAAGCGTTATTTACTATACACTCAGTAATATTGTTCCGCATGTTTGTGGTTGATTTGGTTCAGTCACTCCCGTTCTTAGGAAATCAGTAAGTAGACACTGTGCCTCCCAGTAGCGGCTAGTGGAGTCTTTAGTGTTTAGGTCCGTTATCCCCTTTCTGCCCCTATTATATTTTTAATTATCCTTAGACTGATCCAACGGATCTTACAAAATGTATCAAATGGTAGTAATGTACAAGAAAATATTTGAATTAAAAGAACCGGTTTACTGCGATAAAATCTCCCACGATTTTAAGGTTTTACTGACTATACGTTCCTACATAATGTGAAGAAAGCAAGTCATGATAACAATAAGAGAGATAAAAAATAAATGAGTGGGAGGAAGTACGAAATTTTTAGGGCAAAAACAGAGGGAAAAATTCAGGGGAAAAGACTAACTACAGATTAGAAAGACTGTTTGGCACCTCCCTGGACGTATTAAGGGTACAAGTGACCGAATTGAGTCCTAGACTTCGATTATAACGCCTAAAAAAGAAGAGAAGTAGCTTCTGATGTAGTGACATTATATTTTGCTAGAACTTTAGGACACATTATTGTGAACAAACGGCAGTGTAGTGGTTAATGTCTAGGGTAATCATTTTCAAGAGAATGTTTTTTTAATGTCTATAATAACTAATAAGAGAAGGTTGAATGTTAGTAGTCCAGGCCAAAACATCCAGTTCGATCACTGGCTGCGTAACAAACGTTTTAGCACTTTCTTGGTTTTTAAGATCAACGCATCATCTGTAAATGAGTATTTAGTATCACAATTAGAGGGTGAATGGTCTGGCTTCGGAACATAGTGCTGGATCATTACGGTCTTTGAATACCGTATAACAAGAGTAAGGCTTACCGAATCCCTCTATAGTGCAATCTCGCCAATCCGAATTTCAATATTCCGAACACCCCAGTAATCCGAACAGGAGAAACGAAAGCTATATTATGTATAAACGCCTGTTATGGTATGTAGTATTGATACAATTCCTTTTTATAATATTAGAAATTACAAAAGTATGTAAAGAAAAAAAATAAAAATAGTTAACCTCAATCATATTGTTAAATCTTTTATCTAGCATATCCTCCTATTACATAAGTAGGTATATTATGTAATCCAAACTTTTCCGTTTTACGAACAATCCCTTTCAGCAATTACCTCAAATTGCACTGCATTTCCTAATCAATTAATAGATATTGAAAAGTTTACTGAGTTAAGAATTTATTTAAACATTTTCTTTGGAATAGGTTCTTAAAAATTGGAAACAAATGTTGAATTCATTATTATTATTTTGAACGATAAATTAGAATTATACATATTAATATATTAATAAATATTAAAAATATTTATGAATAACATTTCAACTTAATAATTTACAATTAATAATGTAACATAACCTACGTGTTAAAACAGCTGTTCTACAACATGAGCTATAACATAAAATCAGCGGTTCTGAAAACCCATATGCAGCCTATATATATATATATATATATATATATATATATATATATATATATATATATATATATATATATATATACAACTATGTAGATGGAATTATCATGACGGTTTTAGGATGAAGTCAACTCGAAGTTTTTCCCTATAGTTGTTCCGTTCAAGTGCTCAAAGGAAGATAATAATGAAGACAACTGATAAGTGATACAAATCAAATTACAAAGGAAAGCCTATATTAAAAAAGATTGTCGTCTATTCATTTTAAGTTTTATTATTTTATTTTAAATTCAAAGTAATGTCACTCAGGAAACAAAAACTTTAATAAAATTTAGAATAACGGCATTTTAGAAACCAGTGACATTGAAGCGGTTCTTTAAACTCGTGACTTATTCTTTGCCAGGAACAGTGGAAGTCAAATCGTATTATAGTGAGAGTTGGACGTACACGGAATAATAATTCCATCCAAAGCTGAATAAATGAATACCAATAGGGTGGAATTGTTATACCCATAGAGTGACCTATACGTGATGGAAAAACACATCTCTTTCACAAATATATTGTAAAGAGGGTTATTGTATTTTCTTTCTCTATGAAAGTTCATGTTTCTACGTTGGATTGAAATTCCTTATAAAACCGTTGCAATCAAATTTCTTTATTTCTGTGTTTGAAAGTAACCCTGATTTCAGCGTTTCACTGAAATTCCTTGTATCAGCGTTGCACTGAAATCCCTTGTTTCTATATTGCAGTGCAATCTATTGTTTCAGCGCTGCATAAACAACCTTTGTAACACCATTACACTAAAATCCCTTGTAACACCGTTGCACTAAAATTCCTCGTTTCTTTGTTTGGTAGAATCCCTGATTTCAGCGTTTCACTGAAATCCCTTGTTTCAGTGTCGCACTAAAATCCCTTGTAACACCGTTGCACTGAGAGTCCTTGTTTCTGTATTGCAGTGTAATCTATTGTTTCAGCGTTGCATGAAAAACCATTGTAACACCGTCGCACTACAATTCCTCGTTTCTTTGTTTGGTAGAATCCCTGATTTCAGCGTTCCACTGATCGAGTTGCTCAGAAATCCCTTGTTTCACCTTTTGCGACACAGAAACATTTGTATTTAACAATAAAAGGTTTAGTTTTCAAATATTTAATTTTTACTTTAAATATAAAAATGATAGTGCTTTAATTTTCTGATATTTTTCAAAACATAAAACTATTTTTTTAATTAGACAGGTGAGGTCTAGAATATTTGGTAGCAATAATAGTTTATGATTTAGTATAAGGCATTAGTACTGCCTACCCATAATGTCTCCAAAGACTAACTTGCTGTTGTAAAAACAAAAGTTATCTAATCGCTAGTCTCAATTGATTACGCTCTAATAAAACCTTATACTATTGTAGTCCCCGAGTAAACTTGAACAATGCTTTATCTACGATCGTTAAGGGCTTTGCAATATATCAAGTGGGTAGATTGATGTGTATACTGTACTCTTTTTCAAGAATATATAAACACATACATTTTCAATACAAAGATATCATTACAGCAGGTGTTGAAACGTGTTGCATTCTCACTGGTTGAGTGGTGTTGTGTAGCGTTAGTTGTCTGAAGAGATTGATGGTCGGAATTCCATCTATCAGCGCCCTACACAATGGGGACAGCAACAGTGGGTGGCAAAGTACGCGGGCAGACTTATTAAATCAAAGACTGTTGATATCTTTTGAAACAACAATATACAATATACTTACATCGAGTAAAAACTAAATTGTTATGCTTTTCGAACGAAAAAAAAGTCGTTTTAAATATCCATTGCTAATATCTTATATTTTTATAGATGCATATAAGACTATATATAATAGCTATTGTTTTTAGATGTAACATTTATTGATAGGCAGCTTACATTTTAATCAAAAGGGTATCTTACAAGTATTTCCAATGTTAAATCCGTTTCACAGATTCTAGTAAGAGCTTAATTAAAACCAAACATTATAACAGGCAAACTACAAATGAGTTCAGTGACCTAGCTTTGCAACTATAGATAAATTCATAACATCCATAATTTTCATGCAATATACATTTAAATAATTACTCAGTCCTCTGACGAATATACAAAGCAATAGTTAGGCAATTGTTTAATTTAATCACAATATATACGTCGAAGTTTTAGCCTTTTTTTATTACTTATGTTCATTTTCTATATTAAAACGTTCAATACAAAATATCTACAAAAAATCAGAATAGAAGTAATTCTCATAGATGAAATAGCATAAAGAAATCTTGTTCCTGTTCATGATGAGCTGATTGTTAATTACTATTTACACTTTTGCTATTACTTGCGACCAGACTTTTTGTTAACTAAAAGTTGAGGCTGAAGAAGTCGTAAGACGTAAACGTTTCCTCCAAGTGTAAACTAACAATTTAATAACATTTAGTTAACAAAAAGTCTGATCGCAAGTAGTAGCAAAAGTGTAATAAGTAAAACATAAAGAAGTAATATAAAAAAAATCAAGTCAACTCCCACTTGAGTTAAATAAGAAAAATTTGATTTAAGTGTTTTTATTTTAAAAAATTCAATTTATGTATGACGGGGTTAGGAATATTGGAAATTCAATTGATTTTTATAATTAAAAATTTTAATTTAATTATGAAATTATTATTTGAGACATATTTTACTCTTATAAATAGTTATCAACTTTTAAGTTTTAAAATATATATTTGAACTTGAGTGGATGAATAAAAAGTGTTTTATTAACAACTGACAATTTTGAACAAGATATATATATATATATATATATATATATATATATATATATATATATATATATATATTTGTATTTATAATGTGAACTAATAGTATGAAATTAACATCTAATGTTAATTGGTTACAACATTATCGTGTCCATTTGAGTGGAAATCACAGCTTTCTGCATCCATAAGAAAATATTCCTCCACAATCTCATAAAAACCATACAACACAAACCCGTCCGTTACCTCGGAACCAAAATAAATAAATAAATAAAGTACTATCACTTTATCGCAAAAGTCACGAAAACACATGTACGTCCGCTGTAAAGCGAGGAGCATATTGAGCCGGCGAAGAGAAATCACGTTTGCAATGCTCTACAAGACGAATGCGGCAATAACGGGGAATCGTGGCCGTAGGGGAGGATAGCACTTGTCAAACTACTTGCTGTTGCCTCCCTTTAGAGGCGTACGGGAAAAACTGTTTGAAGCAGTAAACAATTTCAAGATATTTGTTGTCCATTTGTTAGTGTAACTCGGAGAGACAACAGATTACTGTCTACTCACAACAAAAATATAGACGTTATTTCTTTATTCTTACTTGTTTCGACAACGCTAGTTGTCTTCTTCAGTGTAGACCATAAACTGTCAATAAAAGTAAGTTGTTTTCAGCGTACACTTTTGTGAAAAATGCTGTAGGACAGTGGTGGATTAAATGATCCATGTGTGTTGAGTGATGCGTGCGTATGATGAGGCAGAATGCATCTGTGGTATGTGTGTTAGCCTACAACGTGAAGTAAGTGAGGCGTAATTTTTTAAGTGAAAACTTTTTTATCGACTTCTACAAAAACCTATTGAATGGCCATGAACATACAATTTCCTCACAGTATAATTTCCGTCAGGTTACACTACGAGTCCTCTCAAAGAGAATTAAATGATAACTTGTGATTGCATGCAACAGCTGATTTTAAATTATAGGCTATGCTGCACAAAAGCTGTTTTAACACGTAGGCTATGCTACATTATTTATACCACATTGTTGAATAGAGAGATTATTATTAAGTAGATTGATCAGTTAACAAATATAATAATTTATTTAAATTTTGACCAACTCAATACAAATAATTCAATATAACGGTAATAATAAGTTATGTATTTTTATTCCAAAATTTGAAAAAGAAAACATTCAATAGCGCTTATAAAAAATGTTTAGCTAATTTCTCAATACGCCAGATTAGGAGTTTTTCTTAATTAAACATTCCTGTAGACGTGGATACAAAGGTTTTCTCTTCTGTATGCGCTCCCCCGATTGCTACAACTTTGTTTTTTAAATATTAATTATATAAAATTTCCTAACTACAAATAAAACATTCTACTTAAACCCTTAAATAAATTTTAATGAAAATTGAATCATTTTCAGGGGAAATTGTTACAAAAATTCCTGTAATATATATATAGTATATATTTTATTACATTAAAATAAAATTTCATTATATTAAAATATTATTATATATTATAATATAAAATAATAATAATTACTCTTTAATTTTGTAGTCCATTACGTTCGGTGAAATTTAATTATCACTTTTACATTAGTTTGTGACTGTCCGAGCTATAAATTTTGGTAAATTTGTAAAATCGCACTGAGACATAGCGTTTTCAACCGCTCCGGGGCGATCTTCATCAGTGTCTTCTGCTTGGAGTTATGAGGTTACTCTTTGATACTATCGAAAACGTGCCT
>JBAIZL010000004.1:165224731-165229731 GCA_036971475.1 Prosapia bicincta
ATAAAGTTGATTTTTAAATTAATCAAGTTTGGAGTTATAAGAATAATAAAGAGTGAAGAAGTAAATAAAACCATAAATAGAATAATTAAGCTAAATTAAAAAGTATTAGAGAATAAATTTGTAATAACTAGCTAAATTTGACCATCGGGAGTGAGGCGAAAATTTTCTAAGTGCTTAAAAAAGCTAACTTAAGAACAAAACCACGTAGAACTTTCATCGACATTTTAGAAGAAACAGAATAAGCCAGAATAAACATTAGTGAAAACAAAATTTGAAAAACTTTAAAAAAAGTTACAGCAGTTTTAATAAAATAGACATTTTTCAGTGTTCCAAAAATGATAATCAAACTCTGCAAGCTAAAACGGATTCGTTGCCCGACAATGCCTGTACAAGGAATAAATCCAAAGATAGCAAGTGTTGCAGGCGGGGTGAGGTAGGGTAACTTCACCGCTATACATACTAGGTCTCTAAGACCTTAAGGGGAGTCTGAAATAAATTTTTAATACGAGGTGCCGCGAACCGCTATGCCGGATCGCGAATAAGACCGCCATCAGGCCAGATGGGACCGAACCTCAACGCTTCCGACGTCTAGGACTATCAAGGGACAAAGGCTCCAGACTCAGCCTCCACGACACGGGAATGGAGGAAAACCACCACCGACGAACCAGGGATGGCGACTTCCGATGTCCATGGACCAGGGAATCCAGACGAGGGACTCTAGGACCGGCAGGAACATCTTTGGCAAGTCATTTTCTCTATTCGATACCAATTACGTCAAATTTAGTCAGTTAATTTTATTAAATTCAAACAAATATTCAAGCTTAAACAATGACTTCACTCTATATAGAAATTAAATAAATTGTATGCTTAATAAAATTAATTTGTGTGATCAGAATATTTCAAATGATAAATATTAAACTTACAAAGGGTTTTTGGCCATGAGCCATTTATTTTCAAAGAAAAAAGAATTTTTTGAATATTATAAATTTAAAAATTATGTGTCATAAATACGAATTTACCAATTTAATATAGAAGATAAACTTTTATTATGTCTAATTTGGGAAATAATTTTATTTTTATGTAAATGTAATTGATATATATAGGAATTATAAGATTTTAAAATATGAGAGATAACAAGTTATTTAGTGAATTGTTTTGTCAATATAATTGTGTTTTATTTGAAAATATAAATTTTCTTTTTTATTTAAATAAATAAAAATTAAATATGTTATAAAAATCAACAGTATTTGCATTTCATCCTGTGTTGAATAATCAATAAAAACTTTTTAGGTTTTTCCAACTGATATGAAAATGATTATTAAATCAGTAAACAAGTTTAATTAAATTCCATTAATTGATAATAGTTAAAACCTAATGTTTTTAAAGAGTTTCTCTCAACTAACTTCATTGAGCTAGCCTAAAGATTAGTTGGTTTTTTGTATAAAAGTCTAGAGATGTATCTACTGGCAGATTGTGTTTAAATGGACACAGGAGCCTTTTAAAATAGGTAAATTAAACACGATCATATATTGCACGTACCCTTGCTGTCTCTGCAGATCATCATCAGGTGGTGAGACTCTGTGAATATTTTGTGTATTATTTTACATGTGTTTCTTTCCAGCTGGCTATTGAAATGACACCCACTGGCAGATTGTGTTTAAAAGGACACAGGAGCCTTTTAAAATAGGTAAATTAAACACTATCATATTTTGCACGTACCCTTGCTGTCTCTGCAGATCATCATCAGGTGGTGAGACTCTGTGAATATTTTGTGTATTATTTTACATGTGTTTCTTTCCAGCTGGCTATTGAAATGACACCCACTGGCAGATTGTGTTTAAAAGGACACAGGAGCCTTTTAAAATAGGTAAATTAAACACGATCATATTTTGCACGTACCCTTGCTGTCTCTGCAGATCATCATCAGGTGGTGAGACTCTGTGAATATTTTGTGTATTATTTTACATGTGTTTCTTTCCAGCTGGCTATTGAAATGACACCCACTGGCAGATTGTGTTTAAAAGGACACAGGAGCCTTTTAAAATAGGTAAATTAAACACGATCATATTTTGCACGTACCCTTGCTGTCTCTGCAGATCATCATCAGGTGGTGAGACTCTGTGAATATTTTGTGTATTATTTTACATGTGTTTCTTTCCAGCTGACAATTGAAATGACATGTGTGACTATATCTAGACCCTACATAATTGATAAACCAATTTTGGGGAGATTATACTTATTTTAAAATAGTAGTCAGCGGGAATAGGCTTGTTTTGGGCATGGCCCTATGAGCGGGAAATATACACGTAACTCAGGGATTTTAGCACGGTTTAACAAGGGGGGTGATTGGCAGATGTTTGTTTTGTTTATAAATAAGTTTTTTAAACAACAAAATTTTGGTATTCTGCGTGCTGTGAAGTGAAGGGAAGGACGTTGCAACACACACACACACACACACACACATATATATATATATATATATATATATATATATATATATATAGAGAGAGAGAGAGAGAGAGAGAGAGAGAATGAGTGAATACATAGATAGATAGGTAGTTAGATAGGTAGATAGATAGATAAGTAGGTATATAGGTAGATAGATAGGTAGATATATAGTCAGATAGGTAGGTAGATAGATAGGTAAGTAGCTAGGTAGGTAGATAGATAGGTAGATAGCTAGGTAGATATATAGTTAGATGATAGGTTGATATATGGGTATATAAATAGATTATACTCCTATACTTATTAATTTTCTGCAATAGATCTGAGTAGACGCTACTATGACTAACCGTAGAGCTGATACCGTCGTATGAACCCTATACACTATCAGATTCCTTAATATAAAATGCTGTCGTTTAATTGCTATAGAGTAGCGGTCTTGTGCTAATTGCTATAGAGTAGCGGTCTTGTGCTAATTGCTATAGAGTAGCGGTCTTGTGCTAATTGCTATAGAGTAGCGGTCTTGTGCTAATTGCTATAGAGTAGCGGTCTTATGCTAACTGCTATAGAGTAGCGGTCTTGTGCTAACTGCTATAGAGTAGCGGTCTTGTGCTAATTGCTATAGAGTAGCAGAAGGTTGTGGAGTGAAACGCGACAATAATACCGGTAATGGCGGACATCAGTATTTCCCAATTTAGATCTGAAACAAATACGAGATTACACTAGTAGACTAGTTGACAAGATAGTTGGTGAGTTGTTGATCGGAAATTGCATGGAGCTTGTATGTCTGTGTGCGACTGAAAGCACAGAATAGAGTTGCGATGGACACATCTATTAAAGATTTAGGAAAAAAATACAAATGCAGGAATGGGTCTACGATTTGATGACAGGAAACTTTCATAGAACCCTCTGTCGTGTTGTCCACACAAAAATGTCGTAGGCCTATACAC
Source organism: Prosapia bicincta (assembly GCA_036971475.1). Taxonomy (NCBI): domain Eukaryota; kingdom Metazoa; phylum Arthropoda; class Insecta; order Hemiptera; family Cercopidae; genus Prosapia; species Prosapia bicincta. Next base: position 165,228,124 of record JBAIZL010000004.1, read on the forward strand.
AGCCGGTTGCCCTCCCCTCATCTGTTACAAGGCAGTCAGGCAACCAATCATTTTCTTAACCAAGTCGAGGATAAGGGGTACTTTCCATCGGAAAAACGTTTTTAGGGGTACGTGAAATGAAAAAAAGTTGGGAGCCACTGCTATAAAGGATAAAAAACCTATTAAAAAAAGTTTATACTTTTGTGTTTGTTATATTTTTCGTATAAATAAACATAAATACTGGTTTAAGAAGCAGGCCATGAGCAGTGAAACCCCGAAATGTCTGGGAACTATGGACACACATATATTATAAGTATTATGTTTACTATTTTAGCCATTAAAATAGACGTTAATATAAAAAAATAAATAATCAGAAATGCAAAAGATATTTCTTACTAAGAGATTGATCACTGCTATATTTGTGAACACATTTAGCAACTTCAAAGTTATACGTGCACAATTGTATAGGTTATTCGTTTTTATTAAAACTCTGCTAAAAACTACTAGAATCATTTTTAAGGAATACAACTTATATTGTAATCGAGTAGCAATCGAATTAAAACCCTTACTATTCGATATGAATCCCCCAGTTAAATGTCTGACAATGTTTCTCACCTGTATACGTGACACATTCTCAATGGTTAGTGACGCAGCTCCAGGAAATAAATAGATTTAGTAGGGAATGAATATGTTTGAGCATCGGTAAATACGTGTAAACGTTTCAATCAGTCAATATGAAGCGACCCTAATGGAAAGTTATCTTTCGAAGCCATCGCTGCCAATCCCCCACTTTGGCTTCAATACAGACATATTACTTCGCAACACAACTTGACAATTTTTATTCAGGTAAAAAAACACGATTTAGCAGAAAGTTTTCAGAGTTTGGACTATAATATCGTTCTTGTGTTATTCTACTCTTAGGCGAATCTTATCGTTTACAGAAGTAAACATTAATTAAAATTAAAAATACATTTCAATTCTTTCCATTAGCTCACACTCGAAATTATATGTCTTTTTCATATTTTTAATCGTTAGTAAATTACTTTTTATTCTTCCACTCGAGGTCAAATACATTTTTTTTAACTTGTAGAGAATAAAAAATTATAATAATACAGTTTTTTCATATAATAATTCATTTATTAAATTTAATGAATTACTTTAGTTTTATATGCGAGGTATGCAATATAGTTATTAATAGCCATTTGGCTTAAAATAAATAATAGCGTATGATTTCATAAAACAGCTTATTTTATGTTATAGATTATATGGTAGAACAGCTGTTTTAACGTACAGTTTATACAACTTTATTTATATTATTTGTATTTATTTAATAAAAAGTAACTAATTTTTTTTTTGGCCTAAGCAGGAATTGACTTTAATATGTTTTTGTTTGTAATACTTAATTTTTAAGTGCAGATAGCGCAATTTAAACACGCAGGTAGCGCTTTTTGGAACTATCTCGTACAACACTATTAAATGCAGTAACACCAATACTACTTCCTACATTTTATTAAACTGTACTAGATATCACTGAGGAAAACCGTCTGAAGATGTAAGTCGTAACAGGAAAGTCTAGAACACGAGGCGAGTAGCCCTTTGACAATACGAGTGTGATTACAATGGTAGGAC
>JBAIZL010000004.1:165234731-165252231 GCA_036971475.1 Prosapia bicincta
TACAGGTTATAAGTCAAGTTATACTCCAGGAAATATGTTTGTATGGTAAAGATACTATAGGCTGAGCTATATTGCTGACAACAGATTATTACATATAGGGTATAGGGTATGTTATACTCCAGGAAACAGGTTTGTATGGTAAAGATACTATAGGCTGAGCTATATTGCTGACAACAGATTATTACATATAGGCTAAAGGGTATGTTATACTCCAGGGATTATGTTTGTATAGTAAAAATACTATAGGCCGAGCTATATTGCTGACAACAGATTATTACATATAGGCTATAGGGTATGTTATACTCCAGGGATTATGTTTGTATAGTAAAGATACTATAGGCCGAGATGTATTGCTGGCAACAGATTATTACATATAGGCTATAGGGTAGGTTATACTGCAGTGATTATGTTTGTATAGTAAAGATACTATAGGCTGAGCTATATTGCTGACAACAGATTATTACATATAGTCTATAGGATATGTTGTACTCCAGGGATTATGTTTGTATAGTAAAGGGACTATGGGCTGAGATATATTGCTGACAACAGATTATTACATATAGGCAATAGGGTAGCGTATACGCCAGGGATTATGTTTGTATAGTAAAGATACTATAGGCTGAGCTATATTGCTGACAACAGATAATTACATATAGGCTATAGGGTATGTTAAAATCCAGGGGATTTTTGTATAGTAAAGATACTATAGGCTGAGTTATATTGCTGCCAACCGATTATTACATATAGGCTATAGGGTATGTTATAATCCAGTGATTATGTTTGTATAGTAAAGATACTATAGGCTGAGCTATATTGCTGACAAAAGATTATTACATATAGGCTATAGGTTATATTATACTCCAATGATTAGGTTTGTATAGTTAAGATACTATAGGCTGTGCTATATTGCTAACAACGAGATTATTACAAATGGGCTATAGGGTATGTTATACTCCAGCGATTATGTTTGTATAGTAAAGATACTATAGGCTGAGCTATATTTCTGACAACAGATTATTACATGTAGGCTATAGGGTATGTTATAGTCCAGTGAATATGTTTGCATACTTAAGATACTATAGTCTGAGCTATATTGCAGACAACAGATTATTACATATAGGCTATAGGGTAGGTTATACTCCAGCGATTATGTTTGTATAGTAAAGATACTATAGGCTGAGCTATATTGCTGACAACAGATTATTACATATAGGCAATAGGGTAGCGTATACGCCAGGGATTATGTTTGTATAGTAAAGATACTATAGGCTGAGCTATATTGCTGACAACAGATAATTACATATAGGCTATAGGGTATGTTAAAATCCAGTGGTTTTTTGTATAGTAAAGATACTATAGGCTGAGCTATATTGCTGCCAACAGATTATTACATATAGGCTATAGGGTATGTTATACTCCAGGAATTATGTTTGTATAGTAAAGATACTATAGGCTGAGCGATATTGCTGACAACAATATTATTACAAATAGGCTATACGTAAGGTTATACTCCAGGAATTATGTTTGTATAGTAAAGATACTAAAGGCTGAGCTATATCGCTGACAACAGATTAATACATATAGGCTATAGGGTATGTTATACTCCAGGAATTATGTTTGTATAGTAAAGATACTGTAGGCCGAGATATATTGCTGGCAACAGATTATTACACATAAGCTATAGGGTATGTTATACTCCAGTGATTATGTTTGTATAGTAAAGATACTATAGGCTAAGCTATATAGCTGACAACAGATTATTACATATAGGCTATAGGGTATGCTATACTCCAGGAATTATGTTTGTATAGTAAAGATACTATAGGTTGAGCTATATTGCTGACAACAGATTATTACATATAGGCTATAGGCTATAGGGTATGCTATACTCCAGGAATTATGTTTGTATAGTAAAGATACTATAGGCTGAGCTATATTGCTGACAACAGATTATTACATATAGTCTATAGGATATGTTGCACTCCAGAAATTATGTTTGTATAGTAAAGATACTATGGGCTGAGATATATTGCTGACAACAGATTATTACATATAGGCAATAGGGTAGCGTATACGCCAGGGATTATGTTTGTATAGTAAAGATACTATAGGCTGAGCTATATTGCTGACAACAGATAATTACATATAGGCTATAGGGTATGTTAAAATCCAGTGGTTTTTTGTATAGTAAAGATACTATAGGCTGAGCCATATTGCTGCCAACAGATTATTACATATAGGCTATAGGGTATGTTATAATCCAGTGATTATGTTTGTATAGTAAAGATACTATAGGCTGAGCTATATAGCTGACAACAGATTATTACATATAGGCTATAGGGTATGTTATACTCCAGGAATTATGTTTGTATAGTAAAGATACTATAGGCTGAGCTATATTGCTGACAACAATATTATTACAAATAGGCTATACGTAAGGTTATACTCCAGGAATTATGTTTGTATAGTAAATATACTAAAGGCTGAGCTATATCGCTGACAACAGATTAATACATATAGGCTATAGGGTATGTTATACTCCAGGAATTATGTTTGTATAGTAAAGATAATATAGGCTCAGATATATTGCTGACAACAGATTATTACATATAGGCTATGGGGTATGTTATACTCTAGGAATTATGTTTGTATAGTAAAGATACTATAGGCTGAGCTATATTGTTGACAACAGATTATTACATATAAACTATAGGGTATGATGTACTCCAGGAATTATGTTTGTATTGTAAAGATACTATAGGCTGAGATATATTGCTGACAACAGATTTTTACATATAGGGTATAGCGTATGTTATACTCCAGGGATTATGTTTGTATAGAAAAGAAACTATAGGCTGAGCTATACTACTGACAACAGATTATTTCATATAGGCTATAGGGTATGTTATACTCCAGTGATTATGTTTGTATAGTAAAGATACTATAGGCTGAGCTATATAGCTGACAACAGATTATTACATATAGGCTATAGGGTATGTTAAACTCCAGGTGTTATTCTTGTATAGTAAATATACTATAGGATGAGCTATATTGCTGACAACAGAATATTACATATAGCCTAAGCTAATGTTATACTCCAGCGATTATGTTTCTATTGTAAAGATACTATAGGCTTAGCTATATAGTTGACAACAGAATAATACATGTATTCTATAGGGTATGTTATACTCCAGGGATTATGTTTGTATAGTAAAGATACTAATGGCTCAGATATATTGCTATAAACAGATTATTAAATATAGGCTATAGGGTATGTTATACTCCAGGAATTATGTTTGTATAGTAAAGATACTATAGGCTGAGCTATATTGCTGACAACAGATTATTACATATAGGTTATAGGGTATGTTAAACTCCAGGTGGTATTTTTGTATAAAAAAGATACTATAGGATGAGCTATGTTGCTGACAACAGATTATTACATATGGGCTATAGGGTATGTTATACTCCAGGAATTATGTTTGTATAGTAAAGATACTATAGGCTGTGCTATATTACTGACAACAGATTATTACAAATGGGCTATAGGGTATATTATACTCCAGCGATTATGTTTGTATAGTAAAGATACTATAGGCTGAGCTATATTGCTGACAACAGATTATTACATATAGTCTATAGGATATGTTGTACTCCAGGGATTATGTTTGTATAGTAAAGATACTATGGGCTGAGATATATTGCTGACAACAGATTATTACATATAGGCAATAGGGTAGCGTATACGCCAGGGATTATGTTTGTATAATAAAGATACTATAGGCTGAGCTATATTGCTGACAACAGATAATTACATATAGGCTATAGGGTATGATAAAATCCAGGGGTTTTTTGTATAGTAAAAATAATATAGGCTGAGCTATATTGCTGACAAAAGATTATTACATATAGGCTATAGGGTATATTATACTCCAGTGATTAGGTTTGTATAGTTAAGATACTATAGGCTGTGCTATATTGCTAACAACGAGATTATTACAAATAAGCTATAGGGTATGTTATACTCCAGCGATTATGTTTGTATAGTAAAGATACTATAGGCTGAGCTATATTTCTGAAAACAGATTATTACATGTAGGCTATAGGGTATGTTATAGTCCAGTGATTGTGTTTGCATACTTAAGATACTATAGTCTGAACTATATTGCAGACAACAGATTATTACATATAGGCTATAGGGTAGGTTATACTCCAGCGATTATGTTTGTATAGTAAAGATACTATAGGCTGAGCTATATTGCTGACAACAGATTATTACATATAGTCTATAGGATATGTTGTACGCCAGGGATTATGTTTGTATAGTAAAGATACTATAGGCTGAGCTATATTGCTGACAACAGATAATTACATATAGGCTATAGGGTATGTTAAAATCCAGTGGTTTTTTGTATAGTAAAGATACTATAGGCTGAGCTATATTGCTGCCAACAGATTATTACATATAGGCTATAGGGTATGTTATAATCCAGTGATTATGTTTGTATAGTAAAGATACTATAGGCTGAGCTATATAGCTGACAACAGATTATTACATATAGGCTATAGGGTATGTTATACTCCAGGAATTATGTTTGTATAGTAAAGATACTATAGGCTGAGCTATATTGCTGACAACAATATTATTACAAATAGGCTATACGTAAGGTTATACTCCAGGAATTATGTTTGTATAGTAAAGATACTATAGGCTGAGCTATATAGCTGACAACAGATTAATACATATAGGCTATAGGGTATGTTATACTCCAGGAATTATGTTTGTATAGTATAGATAATATATGCTCAGATATATTACTGACAACAGATTATTACATATAGGCTATAGGGTATGTAATACTCTAGGAATTATGTTTGTATAGTAAAGATACTATAGGCTGAGCTATATTGTTGACAACAGATTATTACATATAAACTATAGGGTATGATGTACTCCAGGAATTATGTTTGTATTGTAAAGATACTATAGGCTGAGATATATTGCTGACAACAGATTTTTACATATAGGGTATAGCGTATGTTATACTCCAGGGATTATGTTTGTATAGTAAAGAAACTATAGGCTGAGCTATACTACTGACAACAGATTATTACATATAGGCTATAGGGTATGTTATACTCCAGTGATTATGTTTGTATAGTAAAGATACTATAGGCTGAGCTATATAGCTGACAACAGATTATTACATATAGGCTATAGGGTATGTTATACTACAGGAATTGTGCTTGTATAGAAACGATACTATAGGTTGTGCTATATTGCTGACAACAGATAATTACATATAGGCTATATTGTATGTTAGACTCCAGGGATTATTTTTGTATAGTAAAGTTACTATAGGCTGAGCTATATTGCTGACAACCGATTATTACATATAGGCTAGAGGGTATGGTACACTCCAGGGATTATGTTTGTATAAAAAAGATATTATAAGCTGAGCTATATTGCTGACATCAGATTATTACATATAGTCTATAGGGTATGTTAAACTCCAGGTGTTATTTTTGTATAGTAAATATACTATAGGATGAGCTATATTGCTGACAACAGAATATTACATGTAGGCTATAGGGTATGTTATACTCCAGGGATTATGTTTGTATAGTAAAGATACTATAGGCTCAGATATATTGCTATAAACAGATTATTAAATATAGGCTATAGGGTATGTTATACTCCAGGAATTATGTTTGTATAGTAAAGATACTATAGGCTGAGTTATATTGCTGACAACAGATTATTACATATAGACTATCTTGCATGTTATACTCCAGGAATTATGTTTGTATAGTAAAGAAACTATAGGCTGAGCTATATTGCTGACAACAGATTATTACATATAGGCTATAGGGTATATTATACTCCAGTGATTAGGTTTGTATTGTTAAGATACTATTGCTGAGCTATATTGCTAACAACAGATTATTACATATAGGCTATAGGGTATGTTATACTCCAGTGATTATGTTTGTATACTTAAGATACTATAGTCTGAGCTATATTGCTGACAACAGATTATTACATATAGGCTATATTGTAGGTAATACTCCAGTAATTATGTTTGGATAGTAAAGATACTATAGGCTGAGCTATATAGCTGACAACAGATTATTACATATAGGCTATAGGGTATGTTATACTCCAGGAATTAAGTTTGTATAGTAAAGATACTATAGGCTCAGATGTATTGCTGACAACAGATTATTACATATATGCTATAGGGTATGTTATACTCCAGGAATTATGTTTGTATAGTAAAGATAATATAGGCTCAGATATATTGCTGACAACAGATTATTACATATTGGCTATGGGGTATGTTATACTCCAGGAATTATATTTGAATAGTAAAGATACTATAGGCTGAGCTATATAGCTGACAACAGATTATTACATATAGGCTATAGAGTATGATAAACTCCAGAAGTTATATTTGTATAGTAAAGATACTATAGGATGAGCTATATTGCTAACAACAGATTATTACATATAGGATAAAGGGTATGTTATACTACAGGAATTATGTGTGTATAGTAAAGAAACTATAGGCTGAGCTATACTACTGACAACAGATTATTACATATATCCTATAGGGTATGTTAAACTCCAGGTGTTATTTTTGTATAGTAAAGATGCTATAGGATGAGCTATATTGCTGACAACTAATTATTATATATAGGCTAAAGGGTATGTTATACTCCAGCGATTATGTTTGTATAGTAAAGATACTATAGGCTGTGCTATATAGCTGACAACAGATTAATACATATAGGGTATAGGGTATGTTATACTCCAGGGATTATGTTTGTATAGTAAAGATACTATAGGCTCAGATATATTGCTGACAAAAGCTTATTAAATATAGGCTATAGGGTATGATATACTCCAGGAATTATGTTTGTATAGTAAAGATTCTATAGGCTGAGCTATATTGCTAACAACAGATTATTACATATAGGCTATAGGGTATGTTTTACTCCATGGATTATGCTTGTACAGTAAACATACTACAGGCTGAGCTATATTGCCTGCAACAGATTATTACATATAGGCTAAAGGGTATGTTATACTACAGGAATTATGTGTGTATAGTAAAGAAACTATAGGCTGAGCTATACTACTGACAACAGATTATTACATATAGGCTATAGGGTATGTTATACTCTAGTGATTATGTTTGTATAGTAAAGATACTATAGGCTGAGCTATATTGCTGACAAAAGTTTATTAAATATAGGCTATATGGTATGATATACTCCAGGAATTATGTTTGTATAGTAAAGATACTATAGGCTGAGCTATATTGCTGACAACAGATCATTACATATAGGCTATATTGTATGTTATACTCCATGGATTATGCTTGTAGAGTAAACATACTATAGGCTGAGCTATTTTGCTGACAACAGATTATTACATATATAGGCTAAAGGGCATGTTATACTACAGGAATTATGTGTGTATAGTAAAGAAACTATAGGCTGAGCTATATTACTGACAACAGATTATTACATATAGGCTATAGGGTATGTTATACTCCAGTGATTATGTTTGTATAGTAAAGATACTATAGGCTGAGCTATATTGCTGACAACAGATTATTACATATAGGCTATAGGGTATGTTATACTACAGGAATTGTGCTTGTATAGAAACGATACTATAGGTTGTGCTATATTGCTGACAACAGATAATTACATATAGGCTATATTGTATGTTAGACTCCAGGGATTATTTTTGTATAGTAAAGTTACTATAGGCTGAGCTATATTGCTGACAACCGATTATTACATATAGGCTAGAGGGTATGGTACACTCCAGGGATTATGTTTGTATAAAAAAGATATTATAAGCTGAGCTATATTGCTGACATCAGATTATTACATATAGTCTATAGGGTATGTTAAACTCTAGGTGTTATTTTTGTATAGTAAATATACTATAGGATGAGCTATATTGCTGACAACAGAATATTACATGTAGGCTATAGGGTATGTTATACTCCAGGGATTATGTTTGTATAGTAAAGATACTATAGGCTCAGATATATTGCTATAAACAGATTATTAAATATAGGCTATAGGGTATGTTATACTCCAGGAATTATGTTTGTATAGTAAAGATACTATAGGCTGAGTTATATTGCTGACAACAGATTATTACATATAGACTATCTTGTATGTTATACTCCAGGAATTATGTTTGTATAGTAAAGAAACTATAGGCTGAGCTATATTGCTGACAACAGATTATTACATATAGGCTATAGGGTATATTATACTCCAGTGATTAGGTTTGTATTGTTAAGATACTATTGCTGAGCTATATTGCTGACAACAGATTATTACATATAGGCTATATTGTAGGTAATACTCCAGTAATTATGTTTGGATAGTAAAGATACTATAGGCTGAGCTATATAGCTGACAACAGATTATTACATATAGGCTATAGGGTATGTTATACTCCAGGAATTAAGTTTGTATAGTAAAGATACTATAGGCTCAGATGTATTGCTGACAACAGATTATTACATATATGCTATAGGGTATGTTATACTCCAGGAATTATGTTTGTATAGTAAAGATAATATAGGCTCAGATATATTGCTGACAACAGATTATTACATATTGGCTATGGGGTATGTTATACTCCAGGAATTATATTTGAATAGTAAAGATACTATAGGCTGAGCTATATAGCTGACAACAGATTATTACATATAGGCTATAGAGTATGATAAACTCCAGAAGTTATATTTGTATAGTAAAGATACTACAGGATGAGCTATATTGCTAACAACAGATTATTACATATAGGATAAAGGGTATGTTATACTACAGGAATTATGTGTGTATAGTAAAGAAACTATAGGCTGAGCTATACTACTGACAACAGATTATTACATATATATTCTATAGGGTATGTTAAACTCCAGGTGTTATTTTTGTATAGTAAAGATGCTATAGGATGAGCTATGTTGCTGACAACTAATTATTATATATAGGCTAAAGGGTATGTTATACTCCAGCGATTATGTTTGTATAGTAAAGATACTATAGGCTGTGCTATATAGCTGACAACAGATTAATACATATAGGGTATAGGGTATGTTATACTCCAGGGATTATGTTTGTATAGTAAAGATACTATAGGCTCAGATATATTGCTGACAAAAGCTTATTAAATATAGGCTATAGGTTATGATATACTCCCGGAATTATGTTTGTATAGTAAAGATTCTATAGGCTGAGCTATATTGCTAACTACAGATTATTACATATAGGCTATAGGGTATGTTTTACTCCATGGATTATGCTTGTACAGTAAACATACTACAGGCTGAGCTATATTGCCTGCAACAGATTATTACATATAGGCTAAAGGGTATGTTATACTACAGGTATTATGTGTGTATAGTAAAGAAACTATAGGCTGAGCTATACTACTGACAACAGATTATTACATATAGGCTATAGGGTATGTTATACTCTAGTGATTATGTTTGTATAGTAATGATACTATAGGCATAGCTATATTGCTGACAACAGATTATTACATATAGGCTATAGGGTTTGTTATACTCCGGGGCTTATGTTTGTATAGTAAAGATACTATAGGCTGAGCTATATTGCTGACAACAGATTATTACATATAGGCTATAGGGTATGTTATACTCCAGGGATTATGTTTGTATAGTAAAGATACTATAGGCTGAGCTATATTGCTGACAAAACTTTATTAAATATAGGCTATATGGTATGATATACTCCAGGAATTATGTTTGTATAGTAAAGATACTATAGGCTGAGCTATATTGCTGACAACAGATCATTACATATAGGCTATATTGTATGTTATACTCCATGGATTATGCTTGTAGAGTAAACATACTATAGGCTGAGCTATTTTGCTGACAACAGATTATTACATATATAGGCTAAAGGGCATGTTATACTACAGGAATTATGTGTGTATAGTAAAGAAACTATAGGCTGAGCTATATTACTGACAGCAGATTATTACATATAGGCTATAGGGTATGTTATACTCCAGTGATTATGTTTGTATAGTAAAGATACTATAGGCTGAGCTATATTGCTGACAACAGATTATTACATATAGGCTATAGGGTATGTTATACTCCAGGAATTGTGTTTGTATAGTAAAGATGCTATAGGCTGAGATATATCGCTGACAACAGATTATTACTTATAGGCTATAGGGTATGTTATACTCCAGGGATTATGTTTGTATAGTAAAGATGCTATAGGCTTAGCTATATTGCTCACAACAGATTATTACATATAGGCTGTAGGGTATGTTATACTCCTGGGATTATGTTTGTATAGTAAAGATACTATAGGCTCAGATATATTGCTATAAACAGATTATTAAATATAGGCTATAGGGTATGTTATACTCCAGGAATTATGTTTGTATAGTAAAGATACTATAGGCTGTGTTATATTGGTGACAACAGATTATAACATATAGGTTATAGGGTATATTATACTCCAGTGATTAGGTTTGTATTGTTAAGATACTATTGCTGAGCTATATTGCTAACAACAGATTATTACATATAGGCTATAGGGTATGTTATACTCCAGTGATTATGTTTGTATACTTAAGATACTATAGTCTGAGCTATATTACTGACAACAGATTATTACATATAGGCTATATTGTAGGTTAAACTCCAGTAATTATGTTTGTATAGTAAAGATACTATAGGCTGAGCTATATAGCTGACAACAGATTATTACATATAGGCTATAGGGTATGTTATACTCCAGGAATTAGGTTTGTATAGTAAAGATAATATAGGCTCAGATATATTGCTGACAACAGATTATTACATATTGGCTATGGGGTATGTTATACTCCAGGAATTATATTTGAATAGTAAAGATACTATAGGCTGAGCTATATAGCTGACAACAGATTATTACATATAGGCTATAGGGTATGTTAAACTCCAGAAGTTATATTTGTATAGTAAAGATCCTATAGGATGAGCTATATTGCTAACAACAGATTATTACATATAGGCCAAAGGGTATGTTATACTACAGGAATTATGTGTGTATAGTAAAGAAAATATAGGCTGAGCTATACTACTGACAACAGATTATTACATATAGGCTATAGGGTATGTTATACTCCAGTGATTATGTTTGTATAGTAAAGATACTATAGGCTGAGCTATATAGCTGACAACAGATTATTACATATAGGCTATAGGGTATGTTATACTCCAGGAATTGTGCTTGTATAGTAAAGATACTATAGGTTGTGCTATATTGCTGACAACAGATAATTACATATAGGCTATATTGTATGTTATACTCCAGGGATTATTTTTGTATAGTAAAGTTACTATAGGCTGAGCTATATTGCTGACAACCGATTATTACATATAGGCTAAAGGGTATGGTACACTTCAGGGATTATGTTTGTATAAAAAAGATATTATAGGCTGAGCTATATTTCTGACATCAGATTATTACATATAGTCTATAGGGTATGTTAAACTCCAGGTGTTATTTTTGTATAGTAAATATACTATAGGATGAGCTATATTGCTGACAACAGAATATTACATATAGCCTAAGCTAATGTTATACTCCAGCGATTATGTTTGTATAGTAAAGATACTATAGGCTCAGATATATTGCTATAAACAGATTATTAAATATAGGCTATAGGGTATGTTATACTCCAGGAATTATGTTTGTATAGTAAAGATACTATTGGCTTAGTTATATTGCTGGCAACAGATTATTACATATGGACTATCTTGTATGTTATACTCCAGGAATTATGTTTGTATAGTAAAGATAATATAGGCTGAGCTATATTGCTGACAACAGATTATTACATATAGGCTATAGGGTATATTATACTCCAGTGATTAGGTTTGTATTGTTAAGATACTATATGCTGAGCTATATTGCTAACAACAGGATTATTACAAATAGGCTATAGGATATGTTATACTGCAGCGATTATGTTTGTATAGAAAAGATACTATAGGCTGAGCTATATTGCTAACAACAGATTATTACATATAGGCTATAGGGTATGTTATACTCCAGTGATTATGTTTGTATAGTTAAGATACTATAGTCTGAGCTATATTGCTGACAACAGATTATTACATATAGGCTATAGGGTAGGTTATACTGCAGTAATTATGTTTGTATAGTAAAGATACTATAGGCTGAGCTATATAGCTGACAACAGATTATTACATATAGGATATAGGTTATATTATACTCCAGGAATTAGGTTTGTATAGTAAAGATACTATAGGCTCAGATATATTGCAGACAACAGATTATTACATATATGCTATAGGGTATGTTATACTCCAGGAATTATGTTTGTATAGTAAAGATAATATAGGCTCAGATATATTGCTGACAACAGATTATTACATATAGGCTATAGGGTATGTTTTACTCCATGGATTATGCTTGTACAGTAAACATACTATAGGCTGAGCTATATTGCTGACAACAGATTATTACATATAGGCTAAAGGGTATCTTATACTCCAGGGATTATGTTTGTATAGTAACGATACTATAGGCAGAGCTATATTGCTGACAACAGATTATTACATATAGGCTATAGGGTATGTTTTACTCCTGGGATTATGTTTGTATAGTAAAGATACTATAGGCTGAGCTATATTGCTGACAACAGATAATTACATATAGGCTATAGTGTATGTTAAACTACAGGTGTTATTTCTGTATAGTAAAGATACTATAGGATGAGCTATATTGCTAACAACAGATTATTACATATAGGCTATAGGGTATGTTTTACTCCATGGATTAACCTTGTACAGTAAATATACTATAGGCTGAGCTATATTGCTGACAACAGATTATTACATATAGGCTAAAGGGTATGTTATACTACAGGAATTATGTGTGTATAGTAAAGATACTATAGGCTCAGATATATTGCTGACAAAAGATTATTAAATATATGCTATAGGGTATGATATACTCCAGGAATTATGTTTGTATAGTAAAGATTCTATAGGCTGAGCTATATTGCTAACAACAGATTATTACATATAGGCTATAGGGTATGTTTTACTCCATGGATTATTATTGTACAGTAAACATACTATAGGCAGAGCTATATTGCTGACAACAGATTATTACATATAGGCTAAAGGGTATGTTATACTACAGGAATTATGTGTGTATAGTAAAGAAACTATAGGCTGAGCTATACTACTGACAACAGATTATTACATATAGGCTATAGGGTATGTTATACTCCAGTGATTATGTTTGTATAGTAACGATACTATAGGCAGAGCTATATTGCTGACAACAGATTATTACATATAGGCTATAGGATATGTTATACTCCTGGGATTATGTTTGTATAGTAAAGATACTATAGGCTGAGCTATATTGCTGACAACAGATAATTACATATAGGCTATAGGGTATGTTAAACTACAGGTGTTATTTATGTATAGTAAAGATACTATAGGATGAGCTATATTGCTGACAACAAATTATTACATATAGGCTAAAGGGTATGTTATACTCCAGCGATTATGTTTGTATAGTAAAGATACTATAGGCTGAGCTATATAGCTGACAACAGATTATTACATATAGGCTATAGGGTATGTTATACTCCAGGGATTATGTTTGTATAGTAAAGATACTATAGGTTGTGCTATATTGCTGACAACAGATAATTACATATAGGCCATATTGTATGTTATACTCCAGGGATTATTTTTGTTTAGTAAAGATACTATAGGCTGAGCTATATTGCTGACAAAAGATCATTACATATAGGCTATAGGGTATGATATACTCCATGGATTATGCTTGTAGAGTAAACATACTATAGGCTGAGCTATTTTGCTGACAACAGATTATTACATATATAGGCTAAAGGGCATGTTTTACTACAGGAATTATGTGTGTATAGTAAAGAAACTATAGGCTGAGCTATACTACTGACAACAGATTATTACATATAGGCTATAGGGTATGTTATACTCCAGTGATTATGTTTGTATAGTAAAGATACTATAGGCTGAGCTATATTGCTGACAACAGATTATTACATATAGGCTATAGGGTATGTTATACTCCAGGAATTGTGTTTGTATAGTAAAGATACTATAGGCTGAGCTATATCGCTGACAACAGATTATTACTTATAGGCTATAGGGTATGTTATACTACAGGAATTATGTTTGAATAGTATAGATGCTATAGGCTGAGCTATATTGCTGACAACAGATTATTACATATAGGCTGTAGGGTATGTTATACTCCTGGGATTATGTTTGTATAGTAAAGATACTATAGGCTGAGCTGTATTGCTGACAACAGATAATTACATATAGGCTAGAGGGTATGGTATACTCCTTGGATTATGTTTGTATAGTAAAGATACTATAGGCTGAGCTATATTGCTGACAACAGATAATTACATATAGGCTAGAGGGTATGGTATACTCCAGGGATTATGTTTGTATAATAAAGATACTATAGGCTGAGCTATATTGCTGACAACAGATTATTACATATAGGCTATAGGGTATGTTAAACTCCAGGTGTTATTTTTGTATAGTAATGATACTATAGGATAAGCTATATTGCTGACAACAGATTATTATATATAGGCTAAAGGGTATGTTATACTACAGGAATTATGTGTGTATAGTAAAGAAACTATAGCCTGAGCTATACTACTGACAACAAATTATTACATATAGGCTATAGGGTATGTTATACTCCAGTGATTATGTTTGTATAGTAATGATACTATAGGCTGAGCTATATTGCTAACAACATTTCATTACATATAGGCTATAGGGTATGTTGTACTCCAGGGATTATGTTTGTAATATAAAGATGCTACGGGCAATGCTACATTGCTGAAAAAAGATTATTATAACACATCTTCTTTGTAACACATGATATTTATAATAAATGTTCTTTGTTACACATGATCTTTAAAACATATATTCTTTCATGAATTTTGTAGTCCATTACGTTCTGTGAATCTTATTAATCACTTAAACAATAGTTTATGACTTTAAATCTCGTAAATTTGTTAAAAGTTACTGAGACACAACGTTTTCGATCGCTATGTGTCGATCTTCATCATTGTCTTCTGCTTGGGTCAATCGGTGACGGTTTTAAAAGTAGATTTTCGATAGTATCAACGAATATATGTGATTTTAATTGTGTTTTTCGTTTAATATGTGTGTATCTTGTGTTTTTGTGTGTCTGTAAATTTCATATTGTTCTAGCGTGTTGAGATTTGGTGCTTTTTTGTTGATGTGTGAAACCTAGAACCTAGAAATCCTACACATCAACAAACAATGACCAAATCTCAACACACTAGAACAATATGAAATTTACAGATACACAAAAAACAATATACAAACATATTAAACGAACAAACACAATACAAATCACATATACTCTTTATACTATTGAAAACCTATTTTAAAAATCGTCACCGCTTGTCCCAACATCTCCAAGCAGAAGACACTGATGAATATTGGCACATAGTAATCGAAAACGTTGTGTCTCAGTAAGTTTTAACAAATTTACAAAATTTAAAGTTCGGATAGTCATAAACTATTGTTTATGTGATTAATATATTCTTTGTAACACATGATCTTTATAACATGTGTTCTTTGTAACAGATGATTTTTATAACATATCTCCTTTGTTACATATCTTCCTTGTAAGACATTTTCTTTATAAAATATGTTCTTTGTAACACATCTTCTTTTTCCACGGATCTTTATACGTTTTTTGGGAACAAAATTATTGTAACTCATGAGGTTTATAACATATGTTCTTTGTACCATATGCCCTTTTTAAAAATGTTCTTTGTAACACTCGTGCTTTGTAAAAATAGTTCTTTGTAACACACGTCCTTTGTAACAAATGTTTGTTGTAACACATGTTCTTTATAACAAATGTTCATTGTAACACATGTCCTTTGTAACAAAAACTCTTTGTAACAATTTTTACTCTTTTTAACACATGTCCCTTGTAACACTTGTCCTTTATAACAATTGTTCTTTGTAACACATGTACTTTATAATAATTGTTCTTTGTAACACATGTTCTTTATAACAATTGTTCCTTGTAATATATGTCCTTTGTAACACTTGTTCATTATAATAAATGATCATTTTAACACATGTTCTTTTATCAAATATTTTTTGTAACAAATGTTCTTTGTAACACATGTTCTTAATATCAAATGTTCTTCATAACATATGTCGTTTGTAAAAAAATGTCCTTTTTAATACTTGGTCTTTATTACAATTTTTTTTTTAACACATGTTTATAAAAAATGTTCTTTGGAACACATGCTCTTTACAACAAATGTTTTTTTGTAACACGAGTCCTTTGAAACAAATGTTCTTTGTAATAGGTGTTTTTTGTAACAAATGTTCGATGTAACACGTGTCCTTTGTAACAAATGTTCTTTGTAACACATGTTCTTTATATCTAATGTTCTTTGTACGCATGTTCTTTGTACTAAATATTCTTTATAAGACAGGTTTTTTGTAAAACATGTTCTTTCTAACACATGTTTTTGTAACCCATATTCTTTGTACTACATGTTCTTTATAACACTTGGTATTTTAATGCATGTTTTTATAACACGTTCTTTGTAACAAGTGTTCATTGTAACACATGTTCTTAGTAACATATGTTCTTGTATCCTTGTGTACTATACTGGCACCAAATGTTGCTGCTTGTTGGCGCTGTCTCTCAATAAACTCGTTATAAAGTCCATTACAGATTGAAAGGGGGCGGAATGTTTTCCCAAAGGATTTGGTTTAAAGCTGGCGTTTGTTTAAAAAGTGAATATTCCGGGATTTGTTGTTTCAACATCCACCACTGCCTTCTTGTTTCACAACGTACGTGGCTGTATAAACGTGAATTTGTCTACTTTAAGGCATATATAGTACAGTATTCTGTGCACATATTTCTTCCCTTCAAAATTGTGACACACATCGTCTACTGTATTATAAAACTACGTAATAATGCAATTTAAATAAAATACAAAACAGAAAAAAATACATAAATTGATTACGTATTTTACCGCTGTTACTCTAAGTCTAAGAACATGCCGAGTGCGGAAGCGTACAAACGTAATCCAAATGGTTTACTAAGTCGCCTAATCCGGAACGCGATTAATCGGCGCTCATATGTTCACGACTCTACTGCTATTTCTCCAGTTAGAAATAAGAGTTACTAGAAATAAATTAAGTAACAAACTAAATTTCCTACAATGCGAATATAGATAATAAACATATATTAAGATGTAAACATAAAGTGTGATAACATAGTAGTTAGGAAAATCGATTTAGGCTACAAGAAAAGACTTTTACAATTTTACAGCAGTGGAATTAAACCACAACTTAATAGTCAGGTCTGTCGT
>JBAIZL010000004.1:165257231-165322231 GCA_036971475.1 Prosapia bicincta
CACTGCCTATTTATATAAATAGGATAGACTCACAATATTAAGTGGGAAAATAAAAAGTGAAATTATATAATTAATTTAATTTGAAAATTCAACACTTTTAGGGGATGATACTTGATGCTAATAATTTTTTTCCAAATATTATTGAATTAACTAAATTAAAGATCTCTCTCTCTCTCTCTCTCTCTCCCTCTCTCCCTCTCGCCTACTCTCTCTCTCTCTCTCTCTCTCTCTCTCTCTCTCTCTCTCTATATATATATATATATATATATATATATATATATATATATATATATACCCTGCTAACAATACGGAGACCATACATTGGTCATTTTGCATTCAAACTGGCAGCCGGGTACTTGTGGCAGCCGTATACGGCTGCCACATAGTAATCCATGGTAATGTAACACCCTCTGACAATAATCGAAATAAAAACCATGTCAATAAGTGTAAAAAGAAGTGTTTTATTGGAGCTATACTGTATTTGGAAGTTCTATGGTCGTTCTGAATTTTTAAAAAATAATTTGTAATAACCAAACGGTGCTCGTATTGATAGCAGAGTGAACGGGATTTGTATATCACAAGTTCGTAACATTTCCGCCAGGGGCAGCATAGTCGCCTCCTGTATATAAATTTACTGTATATTTCAACCATTCTCTAACATTATGGCAGCCACAAACTTGGCAACATTACTGGCATCCACATGGATATCAATCGTACTACGTAATGTATATATTTGAATTTTACAAAGAATCGCTGGAAAGTGACCAATCGGGGGTTTTTGAGGATGCTGAAATCAATGCCGTCATCGAAAGTCACCGGGGATGTACTAGTGAGGCTAAACCCATGTGCAAAAGGGGTTGAATTAGGGTAAAAATGTCAGATGCCTAAGAATAGCGGGATAATGACCGTTCGGGGGTTTTTGAGAATGCTAAATTCAATGATGTCATCTAGAGTCACCGGGGATGGACCGGATGTGACTCTACGTAAGTACCAAAGGGATAATTTGGGGTAAAAGAGTCAAAAGTCAAAAAATCGCTGGAACATAAACACTCGGGGGTTTTTGAGGATGCTGAATTCAATGCCGCTATCGAAAGTCACGGGGGATGGACAGATGAAACTCTACGTGAGTGCCAAAGGGATGATTTGGTGTAGGAATGTCAAAAGTGAAACAATTACTAGAAAATAAAAACTTGGGGAAATTTGATGAGGCGGAATTCAATGCCCTCACCGAAAGTAACCGGTAATGCATTGGTGTGGTTCCACGAGAGTACCAAAGGGGTGAATTGGGGTGAGAATGTCAGAGGTCAAAAAATCGCTGAAAAATATCCGCTTGGGGGTTTTTGAGGATGTTGAATTCAATGCCGTCATCGGAAGTCTCCGGGGATGTACTTGTGAGGCTAAATCCATGTACCAAAGGGGTTGAATTAGGGTAAAAATGTCAGATGTCTAAGAATCGCGGGATAATTACCGTTCGGGGGTTTTTGAGGATGCTAAATTCAATGGCGTCATCTAGAGTCACCGGGAATGGACCGGATGTGACTCTACGTAAGTACCAAAGGGATGATTTGGGGTAAAAAAGTCAAAAGTCAAAAAATAACTAGAAAATAACCACTCGGGGGTTTTTGGTAAGGCGGAATTTAATGCCGTCCCAGAAAGTCGCCGGGGATGCACTGGTATAGTTCCACGCGAGTACCAAAGGGGTGGTTGGGGTGAAAAAGTAAAAACTCAAAAAATCGCTGGAACATAACCACTCGGGGGTTTTTGAGGATGCTGAATTCAATCCTACCATCGAAAGTCACCGGGGATGGACAGATGAGACTCTACGTAAGAGTCAAAGGGATGATTTGGGGTAGAAATGTAAAAAGTCAAAAAAAATACTAGAAAATAACAACTCTGGGAATTTTTATGAGGCGGAATTTAATGCCGTTATCGAAAGTCACCGGGAATGCATTGGTGTGGTTCCACGCGAGTACCAAAGGGGTGAATTGGGGTGAGAATGTCAGCAGTCAAAAAATCGCTGGAAAATATCCGCACGGAGGTTTTTGGGGACGCTGAATTTAATGCCGTCATCGAAAGTCTCCGGGGATGTACTGGTGAGGCTAAACCCATGCACCAATGGGGTTGAATTAGGGTCAAAATGTCAGATGCTTAAAAATCGCGGGAAATGACCGTTCGGGGGTTTCTGAGGATGCTAAATTCAAGAGTCACCGGGGATGGGCGGTTGTGACTCTACGTTAGTACCAAAAGGATGATTTGGGGTAGAAATGTTAAAAGTCAAAAAAGTACTAGAAAATAAGAGCTCGGGAATTTTTGATTATACGGAATTCAATGCCGTCACCGAAAGTCACCGGGGATCCACTGGTGTGGTTCCACGCAACTAGCAAAGGGGTAAATTTGGGGTGAAAATGTCAGAAGTATAAACAATCGCTGGAACATAACCGCTCGGGGGTTTCTGAGCGTGCTGATATCAATGGCGTCATCGAAAGTCACCGGGGATGGACGTATGTGACTCTACGTGAGTGCCAAAGGGTTGATATGGGGTAAAAATGTCAAAAGTCAAAAAATTACTTGCAATTTACCACTCGGAGGTTTTTGAGGATGCTGAATTGAATGCCGTCATCGAAAGACACCAGGGAGGGACGGGTGTAGGCTCTACGGGAGTAGCAAAGGGAGAACTGGGGTAAAAAGGTCAGAGGCCAAGAGATCGATATAAACTGATCACTGGGGGTTTTTAATGATGCTGAGTCTAATCTTAGCACTGAAGTTGGCCATGTACAATCCGGGATAGGACTGCGGGTGTCGCTGTGGGTGAATTGAGGTAAAACTTGCCCGAATCTAAAATATTGCCCAAAAATGGGCATTCGAAGATTTTCGAAGGTCCTAGTCCCTTTTCATCAAAATAAGATGTAAGGGGTTACCAAGGGGTGATTATATCCCATTGACATTAAATCGCCCGAAATTGGCATGTTTCCAACTATGCAACATAACCAAAAGAAAGAGTCGGGTTCGCGACCTTGTATTGGACAGAAGCTGTGCTACATCTATTGACAGAAATGTTTGTGATATGAAAATATAAACAGGCGGCACTCCGATAGCAGTTCTAGCACGTTTGTTTACGTCATGTCTGTCAAACTAATCTTTATAATCTCTTGAAGCAGTGTTTCAATGCAGCCTGTCCATGTGCTGTAAGAATTTTAAAGACTGTATGCTCGAACGATTCAATTTGAAAAGATAACCGTTTGTCCCAAATTGATAATTTTATAAAAATTAAATTTTTTATTTAATTTTTAAAATAATGTATATTGTCTACCTAATTTTCATATATCCATTTCTTTCCATTTTTACTTAGACTATCTAAACATTTATGTTTGTTTTCTCATTCTTCTTCGGGTAATTAATTTTCTCTCTTTTCGTGTTATTTTCTTTTTTTCTTTTAAAAAGGATGGCATCATTAGCGGGGGCAGCGGATGACTTTTCAACCATCCGTTAATGAAAAATTTCTACTATAACCGTAAATAAAAAAACTATAAATAAGTAGACCTTATATTTTTTCAACATTTATACAACTTAAAATAAACGACAAAGAGAATTTGTTGACCCACATCATTTCATCGACTTATCTTGATCAGTTTATATATTCAGAAAACCTATTATGCCAATATCTACAAATTCCAAGCCTAACCTTTAACTACCGTCATCGTGCCTGACCATCAGCGACGGCTTAACCGAAGAAGACAGTGATTCAGGTGCTGTATCTAATGACCAACTTTTAGAAGGCATTAAAGAGAATAGGGGAATTGTGCAACAGAGTGCAGAAGTAATTTAGTAAAAGATCATGATACCGAATCTCAACGAAGTGCATCAGACGATGAAGATGATTTCGAAAAACTGCAACCTCCAGAAATTTACAAATTTTTCTATTTGTATAGATAAATTGTTATAAACAATGTAGAATTGGTCCAGTAACAAAAAATAGAAGGACTAGTTACACTTTGTAAGCTGACTTTGATCAGCCAATAAGTCTAGAATGTTCTGAGCCGCTGTGTAAATGCTGCTGTCAAAATTGAGTTATTATTTCTAATGCGTTTCCATAAATAAAGCTTATAATGTGTCAAATGTTATCTTGTACATAAAGTTAAGTGTGTACAATCAGTGAACAAGATATAATTAGTGTATGTTAATTATCGTGCGATTATAAGTCTTTTTAGCTAAACTGCGCTAAAATCTGTAGAAGGTTTTATTTACTACAGTTTTCAATTAGTAAATAAAATATAACTGATCTCATAAAACTACGTTTACCCTAGTCACATGCAACCAGAATATTCAAAAACAATTTTTATAAAGTAAATGCAAGATAAATTGTTAAACCGCACAATAAATCACACTTAGAAATTTCGTGCCTGTGAGCTACAACGGCAGTACTAATGTGACAGAAATGTGCAGGACGGTAGTTTAAGGTCAATAAATACTGAATCATCTTTCGTTAATCTCTGTATTGTATACATGAACCTAAATGACATCTGTGCGAGTGTTGTCAGTTTATATTACGATATCAAACTGTCTGGTGTAAACAAACATAGGTCCAAGCCATACAAAGATAAAGCCTCGCACTCGACATGTACTCTCGTGGACGAATGCCCGAAAAACTGACTTTCTGCATTCTATCTTTTCCATCCCTTTCTCTCATTTACATACGGCGTAAACGTAAATAATTTATCGTATTCTCCCAGCGTCAAAATGGTCGTATAAAGACGGAAACATTTGTTTCTATCCTCGACTTTAGCCGCTGGTAGTCTATATTTTATTTTATTAATATGTTTATTGAATACATTGGTATTAACTTTTAGTGAATATATATGGCGTAGGCCATATTAAGTGTTACATCTGTTAATACAAGTGTTAACATGTTTGTAATGTTACCAAATTATAACAATATACAGCAAATAATAGTCACTTTTAGATTATTAAAATCGGAAGGAGATGATATGACAATTAATTTGAAAAGCAAGTTAAATTAAAAAATAAATACTTTATCGATCCTATAGTATCTAAGAGCACCAAGGGAAAAGAACGAGATGCATTGACCGAACCATTAAGATAAGTTTGGTCATCAAGTAAACAAACGCGCCAGAATGGCTTTCGGAGTGTCGGCTGTTTATGTTTCCATATCAGAATTGTGTCTGTAAATACACAACATAGTTCTCTCCAAGATAAGGTCGCGAATCCACAGCTGTATGTCCTAAAATAGCATGTTTACAAATTCCTTAAGTACTTACATCGAGGACTCTAATGAAACACTTGGCAACAATATCTCAACTTTTCCAAATGAATGACCAAGGTATTAAAGAGCTAGCGTTATTTATAGGCCATACAACATCATTTTTATCAATAATAACATTATATATTTTTTTTTTCATCCAAATACTCAAAAATAGTTTGAAAGATATAAATAATGTAGATAAGAAAGAACACGTGGATATATACACACATTCTATGACCATAAGGGCAAAACATTTTAAGTACTTATTTAAGGATACATGTATCATAGGTGTTAATATGCCAATTAAACTAGGGAGCAGTTCAGGCCGTTTAGGCAATGGTAAATATTTAAAATTCTTTATTTCTATATCTCTGCAGACTATATGTAAGGATATAGTTCTTCCCAATGTATATTGCAGTGTAGCTAGGAATCAAGACGTTTTCAGTAAGCAATGTAATTAATCTATTATGTTTATCCTCGATATTCTAGTCCCAAGAGTAACTTTAATGTCTATGGGATTTTCACTCACTTTAGAGTTGCATGAAAAACTGTTTCAAGTATGGTGATCATTGGTACGGAAACAAATACAGTAGTGCATGGATAATTCGATGTAGATGGCACCGAGACACCGTCGGATTACCGAAAACTTGGATTACACGGAAATAGCTTCCTGTACACTAGAAAAAAAAAACAGGAGTTCTAATGAACCCTAATACTATAATTAAGAATGCACAAAATACGTATGTATAACTTTATTGATTACAGTACATGCATAAATTAATGTTGCTTGGCTCTCCAAGACCACTGTACTGAATCTTGCTTGCAAGGATACTATACGATATAAATACCATAGTCTACTAAGTATCGGCAATTATAGCTAGAAAATAGCCGATGCCCGTTGTAAACTTTATCAGGACGTCCAATGTTTTGATCGTAGATAGTCTTTTTGTTCGCCTACCATAAAAATAAAACGAGATTATCAGGAAAATATCAGTAAATTTGAAGTATAGTGAACAATTACCGTGATCATCGGTAAAAATATTTATGATTATCAACGTCTAAAGATTGACTGCAAAACGTTTTATAAGCTCTTGGTTAGGGTTGCTTAACTGAAGTAATTTTCTATCAACGAAGAATAGAGAATATTCAAATTGAAATATTAAGTTTGTAATTAGGAGTTATTTATTAACTGGTATTGGTAGTGGTAGGATTCGTAAAATATATAAACAAAGGAGACAGTTTTGAGAAGTGATTGAGTATTAGAAAACTTTGTCTTGAGATCAAACACAGCCGAACTAACTAAAATCATTCTGATACTAACTATAAAAATGTATGTAACATGTCGACCGAAGAACGGAGAGATTTTTTAAAGTGAAAAAAATCTACAAAACAGTCATTATCTTTTACGTCTTGTTTTTTTAACAAGAAATACCATCATAGTGACTAATTTCATTCTGTCACTGCATAACGCTATTTTACAGCTAGTTTTTGAAGACGGGTTCCTCAGCTATATTCGCCAAAATATTTGTAATTTTTTTCACCATAATAATAATAATAATAAATCAAATTGTAGATATGCGAGCCAGGAGGGATACGGTTAAAAATAGAATTAAAGAAGAAGATTAAAATATATTTAAATCTTATCAGATATATTTTCAGGTGCATTCAACGTGTCTTGATGAAAGTAACATCACAGTAAAGGTGAAATGTCATCCTTTCGGAAAATATCTAAGGGAGGAATTAAATAAATTTTTTAACCTGCCAACAACGACTACCAGGACCATTCAATGTAGTTAAAGAAGAACTTTTAGAAAAAATAGGTCTTTACTCAAACACAATTGTACCTATAACAACCTATGACAAATCAAATATGATGGATAAATAAAATAGATGTATTACATTGCTTACCGAAATCGTTTTTCACCGTGATGTCTACAATGCAATATACATTGGGAATAACTATATCCTTACATATATTCTTTAGAGATGTAGAATTAAAGAAGTTTAAATATTTACCATTGCTTACACCACCTGAACTGCTCTCTAGTTTTATTGGCAGAAAACCACCTATGATACATGAATCCTTATATAAATACTTAAAATGTTTTGCCCTTATCTTGATAAAATATTTATACTGATTGGTATTGGCACTAAAATGTCACATCTTCGTGAAAATTTTACTCCTTGTTAGAATACTATATGCTTATAAAGCATATGCTCACAGAAAAATAAAACAGTTTTTTGGTTACATTTGGCTGTCGTAAGTACAGAAATACTATTATTTCAATGTTTAATTTTTTTACCCGAAAATGGTAATTTGTGCTCGTTTGAACCTATAAAATATGGACGTGTTCGTTAGGCCTACGTGAAAAAGATATTAACATTAGATGAGATTCGACCAAATAAAAGCCTTCTTTTATTTACAATGTACAATATAGTTAGATTTTTCTGGTTACCTACCTAAGATAAAGGTGATACAATATTTCTTGTTTTTCTACTGTAGGCCTAACTTTTAAAACTTACTGTAAATAAACTTTATGCCAACCTTTACTTATCCTTTAATATTTTTTTACAAGCAGTAAAAACTTAAAATTGAAATTTTCATTATTTTTAATACACTGAAGAAGAAATGTTGAAGAAAATTCGATGTATTAGTCTAAACATTCTGCAAAATCGTTCTTAAACTGCAAAAACTCTTACAAGATTGTAACACGAAAGAAATAGAATTTAAAAATTGTGGCAGAAAGCTCAATGAGATAAAATAAATTAAATGAGAATAAATGTACTTTCGTAAAGTAAAGGATATAGGAGAAGTTAGTCTTCTAACTCTAACACTGATAATTAAATGAGAAATTCAGAAGAAAAAGGTTGAATTCGTACTGGCCTTTATCCCGTGCAGTGCACGCCTGGAAATCTAGATTGAATATTGTTAAAGATGAAACCGTTCATTTAGTTGCAGATCTGTTGAGGGTTTTGAAAACATGTAACCAATCCAGAGAATCGATGGATACCGGTCTACACCTAACCTGCAGATTCACAAAACAATCGTCTACTTGCACTCCTGTATTTTTTCCCTGGAGAACTATTCCTAATATTCGACAGAGCACTGAACACCTTCAATGGGTCGGGGAAATTTTAAAATATCAAGGACATGAAGAACGCGACCCGTATGGCATAGGTTTAGCAAGTGCCTCCTTTTTTTTATTAAAACATACGTCAAAGAGAGTAATATCTTTTATAAGACAGTGGCGTGTGTACTAGCCTAAATAAAGAAATGAATTAAATTGAGGTTTTAAATTTATTTGTGGATATTTGTTTTTATTACAAACAATAAATTTGTTAAGTTTCATTTCGTTAATTAATATTAAAAATAACGAATAATAGAATTTTAACAATCAGTGTGACAATTTCTAAGACAACTTAAGACAACTATGTACTATTGTAGCTGAAACGAAACTGATTGTAAAGAGACGTCCCGTGTGGTTGTATGTTGAAATTAGAGGGAGAAATGGCGGTATAAATTTCGCATTGTAACACGTGACCAAGTAGCGCCTGGGATCGAACAAGTCATGTACGTGTTTGTGTAATGTTTATTTTCGATCTCTGAAAGGATGACCACATCATTCAGTTTTATCAGTTTTAATCTTGTGACAGGGACCATTATAGTTACTTCATGATAGTATCTGTTTACTTCAGCTAGTTCATTCCCTCCAAAGGATAAAAATACCAAAATAAAATCTTATTTGGTTACATGTTTCACTTTACAAGTCATAATATTCTACCTCTATTTTACCTTCTCTTCTCACAATTAGGTCTATACTCCAATTCATAATTTGCTACTCCCATAGAGGATCACCCGTATTTTTCCATTGACGATCGATAACGGTAAAAGGCTCAGCACCATTAAAACTTCCCGAGTGATTATTATATATATATGTTTTTTGCCTTCTGACAATTTTAACCCAAATTAGCAATTTTCTACTCTAGTAGAGCAACACCCAAGCATCCCTGTTTAATAATGTAGACAGTATTGGACTCAGCACCCTCCAAAACACTACGATTGATCATTTCCTAGTTTTTTTTGCCTTCTCACAATTATACCCCCAATTCATCATTTTCTACTCTCATAGAGGGTCAGCCGTGTATCCTCATTGACGTTCGATTATGGTAAACGACTCAGCACCATTAAAGCCCACCCGAATGATCATTTTCAATTGTTTTTTTGCCTTCTGACAATTTTACCCTAATTTACTCCTTTTCTACTCCCTTAAAGCCACACCAGTGCATTTCCGATAAATATCGAAGACGGTATTGGACTCACCAACCTAAAAAACACTACGTTTGATCATACTCTAGCTTTGTCTTGCCTTTTCAGATTTATACTCCAATTCATCATTTTCTACTCCTATAGAGGATCACCCATGTATCCCCATTGGCTTTCGATAACGGTAAAAGACTCAGCACCTTTAAAACACCCGAGTGATCATTTTCCATTGTTTTTTTGCCTTCTGAAAATTTTACCCCAATTCATCCCCTTTCTACTCCCGTAGAGCCACATCCGTGCATCCCATTATAATATTGAAGGCGATATTCTACTCAGAACCCTCCAAAACACTACGATTTATCATATTCTAGCTTTGTTTTGCCATGTCACAATTAATTATACTCCATTTCATCATTTGCTACTCCCATAGAGGGTCACCCGCGTATCCCCATTGACGTTCGATAACGGTGAAAGACTCAGCACCATTAAAATCCACCCGAATGATCATTTTCAATTGTTTTTTTGCCTTCTGACAATTATACCACAATTCTACCCCTTTTCTACTCCCGTAGAGCCACATCCGTGCATTCCCGATGAATATGGAAGACGGTATTGGACTCAGCTACCTCCAAAACACTACGATTGATCATATTCTAGCTTTGTTTTGCCTTATCACATTTATACTCCAATTCATCATTTGCTACTCCCATAGAGGATCACCTGTTTATCCCCATTACGTTCGATAACGGTAAAAGACTCATCACCATTAAAACCCTCCGACTGATCATTTTCTAGTTTTTTTTGCCTTTTGTCATTTTGACCCCAAGTCAAAATCCTCCTTTATAACTCCTATAGAGCCCCACCCGTTCATCCCCGTTTAATTTTGTTCACAGTAGTGGACTCAGCATCCTTAAAAACATCCCAATTGATTATTTCCTAGCTTTTTTTTGTGTTCTGATATTTTAGCCTAATTGATCCTTTTGCTACTCCTGTAGAGGCACACACTTGTATGCCCGTCAGCTTTCGATAGTTGTACACGTTTATGAAAACTAACAACTAAGACTTATGTGAGTTGAGTAAATAATTGGCCAGCTGAAATTAAGAAGGACCATACTAATGTTTGTGTTTTTACCGTGATTACACACACGTGTCTTAGAGTCTAAACATTTGACTAGTCAGATAGTAGCACCATACTGGCAACACTGTTGGTTCTCGTATCGTTAGTAGCGTGGGAATAATATACACACCGGCTGCCATATTGTTATTAGAAGGAACGAAAATATACACTGGCTGCCATATTGATGCCTAAATGAAATGCTGCCGTATTGATAGTACTTCAGTCAATTTTGTATTTTTAAGATTTTATAAAATCAAAGTATATGGAGTAGTATCATGTTTATTAGAAATAAATTATACACGATGAAAAACATTTATACTCCACTCTTTCAAGTGGCTGCCATATGGTTGCAAAATGAAATGCTGCTATATTGATAGAGGGATGTATATATATATATATATATATATATATATATATATATATATATATATATCACTTTCACTTATGTACTTAAAAAAGAATCTTACTTGGTAAAATATATATATATATATATATATATATATATATATTTGTAGCTTTGCAACACTGATTTCTTATATTCACTTATCACTTTCACTATATGTACATAAACAAGAATCTTACCTGGTATTTATGCGAGTTAACTTTCAAAGATTGGTCGTATCTCCATCATCGGGTATCACTGACCGGGGGGTTGCAGTATACTACTTCCCCCGGTCAGTGATGCCCGATGATGGAAATACTACCAATCTTTGAAAGTTAACGAGCATAAATACCAAGTAAGATTCTTGTTTAAGTACATATAGTGATATATATATCACAGAATCACAATATCAAGTTGCAAAGTAGAAAGGATATTTATATAATAAAATAAATTATTCACAATTAATTATATTTTAATGGATAATGATTGATGTAAATACAATCCAAACATTAAATTTAAAATATATAAATAGAGATAGTTTGAACTTATACTAGGAATTGAATAAATAATTAACTAATATACATATGTATATACATATATTAGAATCACAATATTACGTGGGAACATAGTAAGTGAAATTAATTTGATTTAATAATTAATTAATTTTAATTATTGAAATAATAATTGAAAAAACTGTATTAACATCAAGTGTTATTCACTACAAGTATAATAAAGATATTTGAACTTGAGTGGATGAATAAAAAGTATTTGATTTTAAGATGAAAATTTAACAAGACATATACATATATATATATATATATATATATATATATATATATATATATATATATACATATATATATACCTAAAGTGAAAGTATGAACCAATAGCAGGAAATGAAAACGACCGTTTTAAGGCTCAGAGTAAAAGGTTGTATGCCTTTACAAAAAAACATGAAGGTGCTACAAAGCCTTAGAAGAACTAGATAAACAATCATAACGAATTCAAGTTTTTGTGGTCGTGTCTGAAAGGCCTAAATGATTCATGTTTATACAACCGTTTTTGCTGCTTATAACGTCACATTCGCCCAGGTTCTGCTGAATTTTCTAATTATTCCCGTGAAGTTTTTGCTTCAGAGGACTCGAGTAAATGAGGTCCCCTTATTCTTCTGGAAGTCTGCTTTAATGTTACGTTTTTAGAAAGTTGAAGCTAGGACAAAAGGATTCTCATAGCATGAGCAGACCTACAGCTCTCGCGGGATAGAAGAGCTTATAGTAATATTAATGCCTCATTTAGACGTGAATCTTTATGAAATGTTTTCTCGTGCAGATTTTATTATGTATGGTTAAATAAAAATGCACAAGTATTAAACAAATATAAAAAAGTTTCAACTTTAGTTACTGCTTAAAATGTCTAGTGTATATGAAACAATACATCCACTTCAAAGTTTTAGTGGGCAAATAAATAAACCCTTATTAGTTAAAACAAATAAAAGACATACACAAAACTCAAAAATTAATCATTATTGACTCATACGCGTTTCAATGACAAAGTCATCATCATCAGTGGTTGTTGCTATAACAGATTATAATTTACAACTAATCTCTAGATGAGTCAATAAATGAATAATTTGAGAGTTTTATGTGCCATTTATTTGTTTTAACACACCCTTACAAGCTAAGTTCAAAGATAGGTTGTGCTTTGTTAGTTATTTACTCATGAAAATAAAAACAATACAGCCTATTTCGTGATATTGTGTGAAGCCGAGTAGGAAAATCTAATTTAAAAGGTTATTAGACATGATTCAACTTTACTCATTGCAACAGATTAATGCAGTTACATTTAAATATAAAATAAAATTGTCTTAGAAAATTCAAGCAAAATTACAATTTTGAAATCATTCAGGCACCAGATTCAGGTGTAAACCAATCACCAGACTATTGGAAATGGAGTAACAGCTTCCACATTCGAAAGCAGGCTCAACCAAAATTAGAACAAAAATTTCCACAATGTGCTTTATAAAATTATAATTGATATGTTAGTGATTGCAAAAATGTATGGTTAGTAAAGGGATGTTACCCAATAAGATAAAACAGCAGCAAAAGTTTTTAATAATTTTCAAAGTAAAATCGTCAACATCAAACTTCGAAATAGCAAATTGCGTTATATCAAATACGCCCAATTTGTACGCAAAAATGTACAAGTGTTGGACTAAAAACACTAAACTAATCCACAACAAATTGAATCTTATATTTTGTAATGCTATAATTTATTATGATTCCCAGCTTTTCTCTCGTCAAACTGATTAAAACAACTAATATAAACAAAAATGTTTTAAAGTTAATTCCCACCTACGTCAATAAAGAAATACTTTAGTTCAGTTAATTTTATTAAATTAGTACAATTGCTATAAATAAAGTAGAATATGTTATGCATTAAAACAGCTGTCCTGTCACATAACCTATAACATAAAATCAGCTCTTTCACAAAATCATATGTTATCACTTATTTTAAGTCAAATGTAACGTAATAACTAAATAGCATACCTTGACTGTTTATGGAAAGTTTTTCTCTCATGTATTACTAAAATAGTTCATTATTAAATTTATTTCATGAATTATTATTTGAAAAAACTGTATGATCACCAAGTGTAATTCGGTACAAGTTTAAAAAAATGTACTTGAACTTGTGTGGATTAATAAAAACATTTTATTAACGATTTAAAATTTTAACAAGATATGTATAGGGAGAGTGTGAGCTAATAGAAGGTATTGAATAACACTTAAAATAATGTCCGCAGTAGGAAAATTGTGCAATAAATATAAACTCACCCCTTCGCAGAATTCCTTTAATGTCAGTTGAACCGGGTAGATCTTTGGTCCTCCGGGAGATAATTACTTTCTACGAGATGCCTTTAGTTTTTTTAATATTTCAATTACTTTTCTACATATATTAATAAAACTAATTGGAGTCATTATTGAAAGCAGTAAGGACTGAAGGTAATTAAGATTGGCATTTTTAATGTTGCTTGGTTATAAACAGCTTATTAAATAAAATATCTGTGTACTGCATGAGGAACCAAATTTCTAAAGTATAGACAGGGCTTTGCAGAGACTAAGGTTCCGAAGTCATTAAGTTTGCCTATATCCCCATTATTTTTGCCATGGTTTAAAGTTTTTTTTTTGTATTATTTTCTCCTAAATAAATAGTTCATGGATTTGTTTATAAAGTTTTAATATGTTGAATAAGAAGATATTTTACGGAAAGTATTATCTTCAAAAATAGAAAGATAAATAGCAGCCAACAATTCTTTAAGTGAAACAATAACTTCACATTTTAAAAAATTGTAAATTACAGAAATAAACGAAACTAATAGTAGGTAAATAGAAGGAGTTTTCCTATTATCTTCTGAGCTTACAATAAACTGTTTCGATTTTTATTATTTTAAGTGAAGGAAAAACTAACAACCTTTCATAATAATATTGTTCACTTGACATTCGTAAAACTAACTACCACGTTATCTACAATAAATTAACAAAAATAACTCTATACATAAATAACCTCGTTTCCTACATTTTTGAAGGCATATCCAAGTAGTAAATGCTTTGATCAATGATATTTTGCATTTTAAAATTAAAGCCCTATATAACTTCAAATAATTCGATAAATGTCCTTTTGGTAAATAATTATATTTCAATGTAACTTTGAAAATTACCAACCTGTATTTTTCAATTCTCATTATAATAAAAATTATTTCTATATATCCAAAACTTACTACGTGTAAATATTACTAATTAATAATTATATATTTCTAAATATTTATAAATGAAGGTAATCAGAAGTAAAACACTTTTCTTAAAAGAAGAAATTAAAAGACCAATCACAGGGAACAGAAACGTACGTGTAATATGAATGCTGTAATTACATCTCGCATTATTACAACATGTCACGAACGCGTTCATTATTTTCCATTCATCTCGCTCTATTCTTTTCCACCCCTTCGGACGAGCTATTCGTATAATTTCCACCCCAAGGTATGAACAATCTATATGTAATGTGATTAACCTTCGGGGATGGAAAGAAAAGTCTATGTAGCACGTTTAGTGGTGTGTGTTATCAAGTGGGAAAGTTTATTGAAAGTAAATAATTGCAGGTTATAATAGTTAGATGTGTTGGGCCTAAATTACAAGAAGTAGGTCGATCCGCGGGAGCTTTACAATGAAGCGCTTTTATAATGCAACACAAACTTAAACTAATTTTACTTAATGAAGCTTACTTGTTGCCAAGCTTTCATGAACTTATTTTAGCTTTTATACAGAACAAGAGCTCATGCATATGCCACATGAACGTAAATTAGCTTTAATGCGTAACAACAGCTCACGCTTATTCCTCATTAACGTTATGTAGCTTTCTTGTGCAAAAAAGCTCACGCATGTGCCTCATAAATGTAAATTAGCTTCAATGTGTAACAAGAGCTCGCGAATATACCTTATGAAAGTAATGTAGCTTTCATGTGAAACAATAGCTCACGCATATGGCAAATGAACATAATCTAGCTTTTACCTGCAACAAGAGCTCATGCATATGCCACATAGAACTAACATAGCTTTCATGTAGTACAAAATCGCACGCATTAGCCTCAAGAACGTAATGTGGCTTTCAAGTGCAACAAGAACTCAAGCATATATTTCATGAGCGTAATGTAGCTTTCATGAGCATAAATACCTCAAGAATTTGCCTCATGAACGTAATGTAGCTTTCATGCGCAACAACAGCTCACGCCTATCCCTTATGAACGTAACGTAGCTTTCACTTGCAACAAGAGCTTACTCGTATATCTCATAGAACGTAATGTAGCTTTCATGTGCAGCAAGAGTTCACGGATATGCCTCATGAACTTAATGTAGCTTTCATGTGCATCAAGAGGTTACGCATAATCCTCATTAACGTAATGTAGTTTTCATGTACTTTATGCGCTCAAGCGTGTGCTACATGAATCTAAAGTAGTTTTAACTGTCCTTAATAAGTAGCTTTAATAATATTACTTTCATAAAACCATGTGTTTAGGTGTAGTAAAAAATGCTAACTGTAAATATAAAACTTATTTCTACTTTCACTAAACCATTATATTTAAACTGTATTATACTTCTGAGAGAAAGTAACCGCTACTTTACTTCTAAGTGGGAAGGCTCTTTCAGTCTCCTGCTAAGTGGGAAGGCTCTTCCAGTCTCCTTCTAAGTGGGAAGGCTCTTCCCGTCTCCTGCAAAGTGGGAATGCTCTTTCAGTCTCCTGCTAAGTGGGAAGGCTCTCCCAGTCTCCTGCTAAGTGGGAAGGCTCTTCCAGTCTCCTGCTAAGTGGGAAGGCTCTTTTAGTCTCCTACTAAGTGGGAAGGCTCTTCCAGTCTCCTGCTAAGTGGGAAGGCTCTTTCAGTCTCCTGCTAAGTGGGAAGGCTCATCCAGCCTTCTGCTAAGTGGCAAGGCTGTTCCAGTCTCCTGCTAAGTGCCAAGGATCTTTCAGTCTCCTGCTAAGTGGGAAGGCTCATCCAGTCTTCTGCTAAGTGGGAAGGCTCTTCCAGTCTCCTGCTAAGTGGGAAGGCTCCTCCAGTCTTCTGCTAAGTGGGAAGGCTCTTCCAGTCTCCTGCCAAGTGGGAAGGCTCTTCCAGTCTCCTGCTAAGTGGGAAGGCTCTTTCAGTCTCCTGCTAAGTGGGAAAGCTCATCCAGCCTTCTGCTAAGTGGCAAGGCTGTTCCAGTCTCCTGCTAAGTGCCAAGGATCTTTCAGTCTCCTGCTAAGTGGAAAGGCTCATCCAGTCTCCTGCTAAGTGGCAAGGCTCTTCCAGTCTCCTGCTAAGTGGCAAGGTTCTTCCAGTCTCCTGCTGAGTGGGAAGGCTCTTCCAGTCTCCTTTTAAGTAGGAAGGCTCTTCCAGTTTCCTGCTAAGTGGGAAGGCTCTTTAAGTCTCCTGCTAAGTGGGAAGGCTCCTCCAGTCTTCTGCTAAGTGGCAAGTCTTTTCCAGTCTCCTGCTAAGTGGAAAGGTTCTTCCAGTCTCCTACTAAGTGGCAAGGTTCTTCCAGTCTGCAAGCGTGTCATTTCCAGTCTGTTGGAGTCAGCTTTGGTAGATTAAACAGCTCCAGTCAGCCTGTGCCTTGTCTATTCGATAGCTCAATCTATGGTTTATCGTCGATAGTTTAAGACCACGTTGTCCCTTGGCGCGCGCCTAATCCCCACCCTAGCACAGTTTCCTCCCCCCCAGTCTTCTGCTTGCCGCGAACAGACCAGCACGTCCGTTGCGGGTATTAAACGTATTAGCTAACCTCGTGGACGTTAAGTTCGCCCCGCGTATGTCTAAATTTAAGTGTTTCGAGTTGTACTTGTTCTATATGCTCGTTAACCGCGAAAGTGTACATCATTTAGTCCAAGTGCCGTGTTCGAATGCACCTTTAACCTCGCCGTTACAAGCCGCCGTTACGGAGTCGCTCGCAATTATTTAAAGACTTATTCAATTGTGAATAGCATTAGAATTGAACTCCGTTTATTAAGTTTTACAGCACGAGCCGTCTGACCATCACCACTTCACCCAGGGCCCTGCTGCAGAAGTCCAGAAGACATCAAACCGCCCGCGCACGCAACCCCTTTGTTCAGCTTAGGGTAAGTGTTAATCAGTTCCAAATACTTTTAACATAAACTTGTGCCTATTTTCCCGAGACTTAATTAGTGATAAACACTGTTATTATTTGTCGATTAGGCGTTTCTGCCGCCTGCCTTCATTTTATTCATGTGCAATTTCAGTCACGTTTCCGACCGCGATTATCTCTCTCTTTCGTCTTATTTCTAATATTTTAGCGGAGCTGACGCCTCCATTTTGGTCCCGTCGGGCCGGATTTTTTTGCATTGTAGCGACCTATAAACATTTAAAGTGCAAAGAAGAAGTGTTAAAGTTCTCAGTAACCTCGAAACTTATTCAGTTTTAATAGCAAGGCATTGCTTTATAAATAAGTTTATTAGTGATTCATAAGTATTATTTATTGTGCGAACAATTTCGAAGCGTTGTGTTAAATTTCATAGTAATAAGCTAAGTTGCAAGCATTGCGTAATCCTGTGTAATTTTCCCGCTTCCCTTTCCTTGTCTAATTCAATACGCAGTAGTGACGTCACAAGCTGTAGCTTGCAGCTGCATACCGCTACTATCAGCAGATTTATGGGACAGCTGCGCAGATAAGGAACACTTGACTAAACAAGTTAGGCTCAATAGGCTCAATATTGATCCGTGAAAGCTACACTGTAGATTTATCCTGTTCAATAAGGAAAACTTGCAGCCGTTCTAATCTAATGCTTATGATTTGTAAAACGTTATGTCTTATACTAACTTTATTATACAGTCCACTTTTTCGTAATTAAAGGTACCATTGTGTACGCATCGGTTTTGGTTTAAACATAATTACAATTTATTTTAAATTTTGGTTTTTTTTAATTTAAATTTTGTCACGATGGCTAATAACAACGCATATTGCCTTGATAAGTTGAAGGCTATATGCAGTGACTTAGAGCAAGTAAACACCTTGCTCGGTGATAGTGAAATGTCTGAGGGCATAGCGCAGGAAGTCAGGCGCCTTCATGTCGAATTTATCGAAACTTTTGACCGCGCGGAGCAGACTTTTGACAGTCAAGCTTCCGAATTTGTCGCGAATGTCTTTATAGTAAAACGTCAATTTCAGGACATCTATCTGCCCATGATAGTAAAACACCCTAACCTCGTTAAGACGGAGGTTACCTCGACCTCGCCTGTCAAATCAACACCGACTTCACCTAACCTTCCAAGTCTAACTTTGCCAAGCTTTTCGGGCCAGAGCGACGACTGGATAGATTTTATTACTATGTTCGACTCCATGGTACATAACAATGAGACGCTCAGCAACATCCAACGTTTTCAATACTTAAAGTCCGTCTTAAAGGGAGATGCACTGGCCATCGTCACCGGGCTTTCCATCTCCGAAGCAAATTACAACATTGCTTACAATGCGTTGCGTAACCGATACGCGAACCCGCGACGTCTCGCAGATCATTACTTTAACATAATTAAAGACTTTCAGCGCATCAATAATGCTTCACCCGCGGAACTAAATCGTTTCTTAACCGCGCACTCTAATGCCGTCTGTGCATTAAGAGCTATACCTCTCGAAGACTTAGCGGATTTCTTATTGTTCTCTATGGCAATTAATAATCTGGATGCCAAGACACGATTAAGTTTTGAAAGCCGACTAGGCACTAACCGCATGCCGACATATAAATTATTGAACGACTTTATAACTGAACAGGCTAGAGCCCTGGAGATGCTTAGCCAACCAGCTGCCGTGGTTGTAGCAAACGCCGGACGTGGTCAAAGACCCCGCATGTTGGTGTCATCGATGGATAAACCCGGGTTTCAAGGGGCCCTTGAACCGAATAATTACTTGTCTGAACCTAACCTCACTTTGGGTCACAGCCCTATATTTCAATCAGTAGCGTCAAATGACAATAGCCATCAGAATAAGGACGCCCAAGGTACTATTCAGTCCAAACGTGCTGCGCCAGTCACTATGCAACCGGTTAATCAACCACTGCAACCTAACTTGTTGCCTATTATGAGTGCGCCTAGAACGTCAACATTTCGCAATCGCTCGCCACCGCTTAACCTCAATCAGTCTAACATGCCTACCACGCGTGTAGGTAAATGCTACTACTGCGGAGAAAGTCACTGCATCATTAATTGTCAACGATTTATTTCCCTTACCATAGCGGAACGCATTGACGCTATTTCAAAATTACAACGGTGTTATAATTGTCTCGGCTCTCATTATCAAGCTCAGTGTCAGTCTCGTCATCGTTGTAGACAATGCAGCCAAGCACATCACACACTGCTGCACAACGACGCACCGCCGCAGCAATGACTAGCCGCCCCACGACGCCTTAGGCCAACCGCTAGCCATCCAATCGATACTAAAGCTCAACCTCGTTCTTTGTCATGCAACATTACCTCGTCTCTCGCCCTGTTGGGTACCGCGCAAGTCGTCCTACAGGACCATTATGGTCAACCTCGTTTTCTAAGAGCTATTATCGACCCCGGCAGTCAGATATCTGCCATTACGAAACAAGCTAGCGATATGTTGAGCCTGCCTACTCGAAGATCGAACCTGTCTTTGATTGGCGTCGCTGCCAAGTCTACACGTATTCACGAGTACGTAACTTTAATTTTATTATCACGACATGACCCGGGCGTCATGCTGACTACGGAAGCCGCTGTGCTCAACCATATAACTGACCCGCTGCCAGCTGATAAATTATCCTCTGCTTTAAGCGCTCAATATCAGCACTTACCGTTAGCTGATCCTCAGTTCGACTTACCTGCCCCTGTTGACATTATACTGGGCGCCGATGTCTTCACGCAAATAATTATCAACGGGCCTCGTACCATCATTCATGGCCAACCATCGGCACTTAACACACTTTTAGGTTGGGTCATTATGGGATCTGTACCTTACAGTACGCCACAACAACCACGCGTGTTTATCACCTCGCTCAAGTCTATCGACGAAAACATGCGACGATTTTGGGAAATCGAAGAGGTAAACGAGTCTAACTTGTTGAGCCCTGATGAGCAGCTCTGCGAAAATTTATTTGCCACCACTACTGAACGTGACGCCACTGGGAGATATGTCGTAGCTTTGCCTTTTAAACCTGACGCCGTCGAACTTAAGTCAAACCGTAATGTCGCTCTTGCTAGTTATCATGCTCTGGAACGCCGTCTGAGCCGACAACCAGATGTCGCACGACAATATCATCAGTTCATGAAAGAATATATGACTTTAGGTCATATGTACCCTGCCGTTAAGCCTTCGAATTATTTAATACCACATCATTGCGTTTTCAAGGCCGATAGTTCTACTACTAAATTACGAGTAGTTTTCAATGCTTCTGCGCCTGATTGCAACGCGCATTCTTTAAACCAGCAATTGCTGGCTGGCCCTAAGTTACAAAGGGACCTGTCCAACGTTATTATCTCGTTTCGATTGTTTGTTCACGCCGTCTGTGCGGATCTTAAAATGATGTACCGCCAAATTGCCGTACGCAAGGATGATCGTCGTCATCAGCACATTTTGTACAGGCCGACTCCTCATTCTCCACTGATGGAGTATGAACTAGCCACTGTCACTTACGGGCTTACCCCGTCTGCTTATTTAGCCCTACGTACACTCGAACAACTCGTCAAAGATGAGGGCGACTGTTACCCTGCTGCGTCGCACGCCATTCTTCATCAAACGTACGTTGATGATGTCGTCACTGGCGCCGATACGTCCGAGGACGCCCAGGAATTAATACGACAACTTATCAACATCTTCGCACTGGCAGGATTAGAGCTCAGGAAATGGTCTTCCAGCGATCCCGCGCTGCTGTCGACGCTGCCATCTTCTCACCTGGAGCACCCGTTGTTATTCCAAGACGACTCTACCGCTGTTAAAATATTGGGACTCCAATGGCATCCTGTTAATGACTCGTTTTCTTATCGTATTCAAAACTTTGTGTCGGTGCCTACGAAACGCAACATTCTCTCTTATGTCGCTCGCACCTTCGACCCACTGGGCTTCCTTACGCCTATCACATTTTGGATCAAGTCATTTTTGAAACAATTGTGGCTCGAAAGGTTATCATGGGATGAACCTTTGCCAACCGCGCTGCGCAGTCGTTGGGACAGCTTCATTGTCCACTTCGCTAAGTTAGCTGACATTCAAATACCTCGACATGTGGGCACACGTGATGCCAAACATCATTTATTAGGCTTCTGTGATGGGTCCGAAGCTGGTTATGCAGCCGCCATCTACTTGCGAACTGAATGGAACGGTTTAGTTTCCGTCAGCCTTCTAAAGGCTAAAAGCAGAGTGGCTCCCGTCAAAACACTCACTATACCTCGAATGGAGCTCTGCGGCGCCGTCTTACTGGC
Organism: Prosapia bicincta; assembly: GCA_036971475.1. Classification (NCBI taxonomy): domain Eukaryota; kingdom Metazoa; phylum Arthropoda; class Insecta; order Hemiptera; family Cercopidae; genus Prosapia; species Prosapia bicincta. Next base: position 165,279,224 of record JBAIZL010000004.1, read on the forward strand.
CAAGCTCTATAAGTCTGTTCAGCCTGCTGTGAATTTTGTGGCCGACGACACTACGCTTTTCTTCACCGACTCAGAAATTGTGCTGCATTGGCTTAGCACCCCGCCGCATTTTTTGAAAACTTTCGTTGCCAACCGAGTTATTGAAATTACCTCGAACACTTCGACCAATCATTGGTACCACGTCTTAACTGTTGACAACCCCGCGGACGTTGCTTCCCGTGGGTGTCTACCCGCGCAGTTTGCTACACATCCACTGTGGTGGCACGGACCACCATGGGCGTTACAATGTACTACCTCTTGGCGTTTGTCTAAGCCAACTGGACCGAACCGCGACCTGACCGAGCTCAAGACCGAGCCTCAGGTGCTCTGCGCGACTGTCCAAGCGCCTAACCACTTATTGAACGTTATTGAGCGCCATTCCAATCTCACCACGCTGCATCATGTCTTCGCTTACGTGCTTCGTTTCGTTAACAATTGCCGCGTTAAGACCCAGCCTACCAGCCATTGTCACAACACTCGCTACAAAGCCAAGAACACCGTAGCCAAGATTTCATTCGCTGCACCTTCAGTACAAGAATTAAGGAACGCCAGAAATCTTTGCGTTAAGCTCATACAAGAGCTAGCCTTCAGCGAAACGTTGCAACGCCTACACCGCGGCGTCCCGATCAGTGCTCAACTTCGCAACCTAACGCCCTTTATCGACTCAGTGGGGCTACTTAGGGTGGGCGGACGTCTTAATCATGCTGATATACCATACGCAGCTAAGCATGCCATTTTACTGCCTAAGCGGCATCATTATGTCAATATTGTATGCGATCATTATCACCGCCTCGCCTTACATGCTGGGCCGCGTACCACGCAAGCGATGATCAATGGTGAGTTCTGGATCGTTGCGCTACGTTCGTTGTTACGACAACGCATTCATGCTTGCATGCGATGCTTTAGACTACAGTCGAAACCTCGGCCACCTATGATGGCAGCTTTACCGTCTTCTCGTGTCACTCCGTCGCCACCTTTCTGTAAGGTAGGCATTGACTTTGCTGGACCTTTCGACACTAATGCCAACCATCTTCGTACGGCAAAGATCCTGAAAGCTTACTTATGCCTATTTGTTTGTATGGCCACTAAGGCTGTACATTTGGAAGTAGTATCAGACCTCTCTACTGATGCTTTTCTCGCCGCGCTTCAGCGTTTTGTCGCAAGACGTGGTCTGCCTACAGACATTTATTCAGATAATGGCACCAATTTTGTCGGCGCCGCCAACCGCCTGCACGAGGTCTATAAGATGCTCGACCAATCCAAGTCAATCATCCAACGCAAGCTCGCCGCACAACGGGTTGAATGGCACTTCAACCCTCCAGCCGCACCACACTTCGGCGGACTTTGGGAAGCTGCCGTTAAATCTGTCAAAGGGCTCCTACGCCGTACTCTTGGCACTACGTTATTGAACCTCGAGGAGTTAGCTACGTTATTTATACGCATCGAAGCTATTCTCAACAGTCGACCCATTTTCGAGGTCTCGCCTGACCCCAACGAAGGAGCTTCGTTCCTTACGCCCGGACACTTTCTCATCGGCCGTCCCCTTCTAGCACTCCCTGAGGAATGTCATTTTGAACCCGCGCTCAAATCCAGATGGACTATGCTACAGCAGATACCCAATACCTACACTCCCAGATTCAACGCTGTAAATGGAACAAAGACGCCTCACCCCTCCAGGAGGGTCAGCTTGTATTTATCACTGGAGAACATCCGAGCCCTCTTCATTGGCCAATGGGTCGGATCGTACGTCTTCACCCTGGACCCGACCGGATAACCCGCGTAGTCACCGTCAAGACCTCACATGGACAATTAAAGCGACCTGTCCATAAGCTTGTAGGCTTTCCGCTACAACCTTAATCTCTTGACCGCTTCTTCAGCACCTGTGTGGTACAACCGCGTTTCCTCGAGTTCTTAATCTCACTCGACTTCTTCGCCTCTTCAGCAATTTTGTGCAACCTCGTTTCTTGAAGTATCTTCAACGCCATAGATTTCTTCGCTACATCTTCAGCACCTCGCTTCTTCCAGTCAACCCCGTTCACCGTCACCCAGTGGTTATCCAGGGTGGGCGGTAGTCTATTGTCTTCAGCACAGCTAATGGAGCTATTCACTTCATCTGCTCTTTTCTGCTTTCTTCGTACCCCGACCACTTCTTCTTCGGCACCCTCGGTCTCCGGTGCTCTCTAGTTCTTCGCCCTCTACCCACCTGGCGGATTAAAAACATCCGTTTTGGTGGGCGGAATGTTGGAGTCAGCTTTGGTAGATTAAACAGCTCCAGTCAGCCTGTGCCTTGTCTATTCGATAGCTCAATCTATGGTTTATCGTCGATAGTTTAAGACCACGTTGTCCCTTGGCGCGCGCCTAATCCCCACCCTAGCACAGTTTCCTCCCCCCCAGTCTTCTGCTTGCCGCGAACAGACCAGCACGTCCGTTGCGGGTATTAAACGTATTAGCTAACCTCGTGGACGTTAAGTTCGCCCCGCGTATGTCTAAATTTAAGTGTTTCGAGTTGTACTTGTTCTATATGCTCGTTAACCGCGAAAGTGTACATCATTTAGTCCAAGTGCCGTGTTCGAATGCACCTTTAACCTCGCCGTTACAAGCCGCCGTTACGGAGTCGCTCGCAATTATTTAAAGACTTATTCAATTGTGAATAGCATTAGAATTGAACTCCGTTTATTAAGTTTTACAGCACGAGCCGTCTGACCATCACCACTTCACCCAGGGCCCTGCTGCAGAAGTCCAGAAGACATCAAACAGCCCGCGCACGCAACCCCTTTGTTCAGCTTAGGGTAAGTGTTAATCAGTTCCAAATACTTTTAACATAAACTTGTGCCTATTTTCCCGAGACTTAATTAGTGATAAACACTGTTATTATTTGTCGATTAGGCGTTTCTGCCGCCTGCCTTCATTTTATTCATGTGCAATTTCAGTCACGTTTCCGACCGCGACTATCTCTCTCTTTCGTCTTATTTCTAATATTTTAGCGGAGCTGACGCCTCCACAGTCTATTATGCATATGTTGATGTGTTGCTCGTAAAGATTCTCCAATCCCGTTATTGTTGTAAAGACTTATCATGAAATTGGCAGATTTTGTAGGCAGTTTGCTTGCGTATTCTCACATGTTGTAACCCAGAGACACCCTATCTTTCCAAACTGGCTACTTTCTGACCTCATAGTTTGATACTCTCTTCTAACTCTACCGCTTGCCAACTTCAGAACGTATTCCTGATGAACATAAAATGGATAAATTCATGGTTACTCGGGCATATTAATGTATATTCTCCTTTATTTTTGAGACATGGTTTAATCGAATCTACCCAAGCCAGTCTCGAAGTGGCCCGTTTATATGCAATCTATTGTATAAGCACTTTAAATAGAAGGCTAATTTTTAAACGGACAAAATGTTTTTGTCACTGTCAGAAGTATCAAGTGTCTGTTACGTCGTATTATAACACTCAACGCTTTATTGAAGTTATGTGTTATTATTTAAAAGGACAAATCTCACGCTGGTTTAGTTCATTCTAAGGGAAAACCGTTCTGACTAAAGATCACGTTACAAGCGGGTGACCGTGGTGATTTATATACCATCATATATGCTCTTTGTGTAAAGTACTGTCAAGATTGCACTCGATACAAAGGTTTTAGGGTTATAATGTAAACATACTCATAACGAGGAAATATTATAGAGATACACTAAATATTTTAAGTGTGAAAACAATATAGAATGAACTTATAAAAAATATACTTAATGTAAAATGAATAAAAAAGAAGCTATAACGGTATATTTTAAATATAAGAAAATGTAGAAAGAACATATAATGAAATATTTAAAAAGAAAAAGTAATGTAAAAAGAAGATTTATAACATAGTATATCCAATGTGAAAGTAAACTAGAAAGAAAATATAATAAAATATATAAAATATGAAAGTAATACAGAAAGAAGACGTAAATTAATGTATTAAATATGGAAAGAATATAGAGAAAGATATAATGTAATATTTCAAACATGTAAACAATATAGAAAAAGATATAATAAAATATGTATAATCTTAAAATAAAAAAGAAAGAAACTATAATTAATTAATCTAAATGTAAAGACAGTAAAGAAAGATGTATTGAAATATTTTATAAATGAAAAGAAAAAAGAAGATATAATGAAATATATCTAATGTTAAAATAAGAAATAAAGACGATTTAATTAAATATTATAAATGTGTAATGTGTGTGTGTGTGTGTGTGTGTGTGTGTGTGAGAGAGAGAGAGAGAGAGAGAGAGAGAGAGAGAGAGAGAGAGAGAGAGAGAGAAAGAGAGAGAGGGAGTGTGTTTGTGTGTGAGAGAGAGAGAGAGAGAGTGTGTGTGTGAGTGAGAGAGGGCTCCTGTGAAACGTATATTTTATACGTCGATTGGTATTTTACTTTATTTTGTTCTGTTTCCGATAAAAAATGTACATGAATTTAGCACTCTGAAAACTCGATTATTTCCGATGATGATCGCACTCACTATGTTTGTTGCGCTAGTTTGGATGACATGTTGTTTTAATATGCTTAATATTTATGAGCGGTCTATGCAGATTTCGTTACAGATGTGACGTTTTATTTTATGCACGCTCCAGTTATTTTAATTTAAATTCAAATATATCTAGAAGGGAATACAATTTTATACAGTCAATAACGATACTCTACATGCGCGTCAACAGCAGTTTTAAAATGTTCTCAATTAATCGGACTACTTTACCGATGAAACTCAGGTTTTATACTACTGTAAAATACATAACACAACATTATATCCCTCCTCCTTCTCTCTAGTTCCACCTCTCCAACATAAAAATTTAATCGAAATGTTGTACTCCAGTTTGTCGAAATTTACGCAACTTACAGTTTTATAGTCGCCTTGGAGAATCTCCATTGTTGCCGAGTAACAGTATTCCTACATCTTGCAGTTTGAAGGGGGCGTAACCAATAAAGTTTAAAGATTGTTTATTATTTAAAAAAGTGTACTTGGCCAAAAAATTATTTGGCCTTCTTTTTTGTCTGTAAATTTCTGTCTGTATATTAATAAGTTGGGTACTGCTAATTTTTAAGACGTCTATGTGTACTTTTTAAGTTTAAAACGCCTAAGGAAGGACAAAGATCGAAACGCCATCCAGGACCTTCAGTATTTTAAAGTACGACGTATTTATTTTCTATTTATCGAGTTTTGAAATTTAAACATAAACCTAGACTGTTAAATTAATTTTAATTAAAAGAAACACCGACGCATAACTGAATCCGTTTGGAGTACCATAGTCCTTCATAATATATTCCAGCATTACTGAATAACATCTCTTGTGGCTTATCGAAAACACCCAATACACAAAGAAACAATTTGGAGTCCCATAGTCCTACATAATATATTCAGGCGTTACTTATTAACGTCTCTTGTGGCTTATTGAAAACACCCACTACACAACGGAGCCAATTGGAGTACCATAGTCCTTCATAATATATTCAGGCGTTACTGATTAACGTCACTTGTGGCTTATTGAAAACACCCACTACACAACGGAACCATTTGGAGTATCTTAGGCCTTCGTAGAATATTCAGGCGTTACTGATTAACGTCACTTGTGGCTTATTGAAAACACCCACTACACAACGGAACCATTTGGAGTACCTTAGGCCCTCATAGAATATTCCGGCGCTACTGAATAACGTCACTTGTGGCTTATTGAAAACACCCACTACACAACGGAACCATTTGGAGTACCTTAGGCCTTCATAGAATATTCCGGCGCTACTGAATAACGTCTCTTGTGGCTTATTGAAAACAGCCACTTCATAAAGGAACCATTTCGAGTACCTTAGGCCTTCATAGAATATTCCGGCGTTACTGAATAACTTCTCTTGTGGCTTATTGAAAACACCCACTACACAACGAAACCATTTGGATTACCTTAGGCCTTCATAGAATATTCCGGCGTGACTGAATAACGTCTCTTGGGACTCATTGAAAACACCCACTACTCAACGTAACCATTTGGAGTAACTTACGCCTTCATAGAATATTCCGGCGCTACTGAATAACGTCTCTTGGGACTCATTGAAAACACCCACTACACAACGTAACCATTTGGAGTAACTTAGGCCTTCGTAGAATATTCCGGTGCTACTGAATAACGTCTCTTGGGACTCATTGAAAACACCCACTACACAACGAAACCATTTGGAGTACCTTAGGCCTTCGTAGAATATTCCGGCATGACTGAATATCGTCTCTTGTGGCTTATTGAAACACCCACTACTCTACGTAACCATTTGGAGTAACTTACGCCTTCGCAGAATAGTCCGGCGTGACTGAATAACGTTTCTTGTGGCTCATTGATAACACCCACTACTCAACGTAACCATTTGGAGTACCTTAGGCCTTCGTAGAATAATCCGGCGTGACTGAATAACGTTTCTTGTGGCTTATTGAAACACCCACTACTCTACGTAACCATTTGGAGTAACTTACGCCTTCGCAGAATAGTCCGGCGTGACTGAATAACGTTTCTTGTGGCTCATTGATAACACCCTCTACTCAACGTAACCATTTGGAGTACCTTAGGCCTTCGTAGAATAATCCGGCGTGACTGAATAACGTTTCTTGTGGCTTATTGAAACACCCACTACTCTACGTAACCATTTGGAGTAACTTACGCCTTCATAGAATATTCCGGCGCTACTGAATAACGTCTCTTGGGACTCATTGATAACAACCACTACTCAACGTAACCATTTGGAGTACCTTAGGCCTTCGTAGAATAATCCGGCGTGACTGAATAACGTTTCTTGTGGCTTATTGAAACACCCACTACTCTACGTAACCATTTGGAGTAACTTACGCCTTCGCAGAATAGTCCGGCGTGACTGAATAACGTTTCTTGTGGCTCATTGATAACACCCACTACTCAACGTAACCATTTGGAGTAACTTACGCTTTCATAGAATATTCCGGCGCTACTGAATAACGTCTCTTGGGACTCATTGAAAACACCCACTACACAACGTAACCATTTGGAGTAACTTAGGCCTTCGTAGAATATTCCGGTGCTACTGAATAACGTCTCTTGGGACTCATTGAAAACACCCACTACACAACGAAACCATTTGGAGTACCTTAGGCCTTCGTAGAATATTCCGGCATGACTGAATATCGTCTCTTGTGGCTTATTGAAACACCCACTACTCTACGTAACCATTTGGAGTAACTTACGCCTTCGCAGAATAGTCCGGCGTGACTGAATAACGTTTCTTGTGGCTCATTGATAACACCCACTACTCAACGTAACCATTTGGAGTACCTTAGGCCTTCGTAGAATAATCCGGCGTGACTGAATAACGTTTCTTGTGGCTTATTGAAACACCCACTACTCTACGTAACCATTTGGAGTAACTTACGCCTTCGCAGAATAGTCCGGCGTGACTGAATAACGTTTCTTGTGGCTCATTGATAACACCCTCTACTCAACGTAACCATTTGGAGTACCTTAGGCCTTCGTAGAATAATCCGGCGTGACTGAATAACGTTTCTTGTGGCTTATTGAAACACCCACTACTCTACGTAACCATTTGGAGTAACTTACGCCTTCATAGAATATTCCGGCGCTACTGAATAACGTCTCTTGGGACTCATTGATAACAACCACTACTCAACGTAACCATTTGGAGTACCTTAGGCCTTCGTAGAATAATCCGGCGTGACTGAATAACGTTTCTTGTGGCTTATTGAAACACCCACTACTCTACGTAACCATTTGGAGTAACTTACGCCTTCGCAGAATAGTCCGGCGTGACTGAATAACGTTTCTTGTGGCTCATTGATAACACCCACTACTCAACGGTAGCATTTGGAGTACATTAGGCCTTCGTAGAATATTCTGGCGTACTCAATATCGTCTCTTGGGGTTTATTGAAAACAGCCGTTAAAATTTAAATGTGAAGGAAGTGGCAACGCAGCGCCCACAAATTTCCAATGGATTGTTAGTTACATTCTGAAATAGTCACAAGGGAATGCCGATAGAAAAATACAATGCCATTGAAATCACTAAAACAGAAAGTAGAGGATTCGATATCCTACTGTTTTCTAAAGATTTTGAGTATTTTAATAATATTCATGTGTTTATAACATCGTGTTTACAGCATATACTGTTTAATACATAAAAGGCCGAAATAATTTATGTAACTATAACCATTTGAACAAACGTTTGTTAGTTATACTTTGTTATAGTGCTAACAACCAAGAGGCCAGTTACGGGTTGAGTTTACAATGGGACTATCTCCGGAAACTGACGGCCTCAGTATTAGAAAAGTAAGGGATATCATAGGCAAGTGTAACGTACTAACATATAGGCCTTTACAAGTTCTTCTAGTTAGAAACTAGTAGCTCAAGTGAAGAAGGATTCAAATATTATCTATTTACCTGCGTCCCTTATAACACTTGAACATACTGCGTTACTTATTCTTCGTAGCTTTCTGATGTTTTAGCTTCAAAATACTAGATTTGATTTTTTTGTGAAAATAAATTTTAGTATTTAAAATAAAGTATTAAGAAAAGGAATGCTCTCCCCCAAGTTTAAATTTGATCAGATGATGTCTAATATCTCCATTTATAGACATTTAATATATCATATATAGACATTTAGCATTTAATATATCCAATATTATGAATCGCCTTCTTCTAGTAACGTAGCTTAAATAGAAATGAAATAATTTTGATAAAACTAGTTTACAGTTTATATTACATTTCATAAACCTATTAACTATTTTAATATCATTTCAATATTAGAGTTACGGTTACACAATTTATGAATTATTACTTACTATTCTAATTAGTGTAGAGAGAGTGTTTCATTGTTGATAATGCAATTGCAACTTAAAAACCCTGAAAAAAATGAAGTGGAAAAGTTAAAAGTAAACCAGAATCAAAGGTAAATTTAATAAAATAACAGACTAATTCTAAAACTACAAACACATTATTGCCCATAAAATATTTATTTAAAACATAAATCTGAATAAAGCAAACAAGAAGTAACAAAACCTAACAAGATGTGTTACGGAATAAAATGAATGCATACAAACAAAATATAAATTGTAATAACTCCCAACGGCTGTAACACTGTTTCCAAACAAGTAACTAAAAAGAAAAAAAAGATACAGTAATTAAGAGAAAAAACTGTAAATGATATTTGTGTAATACCCGAAAAATTACTTGTGGATAATGAAAATGGACCCATAAAGAACAATGGAATAAAAGAAAATAGTAAGGACAACGACAAAATATGATTATTAATATTTTCAAATACCCTAAATGTAGAATATTGAAGCTCATTTTAAATTTAAAGAAATGAACGGAAAACCCGAGATATTAGGAAAATGTTATATTAAAGTGATACCGGTAAATTGACACCGCTTGATTGACATACATGAAGTAAATGTGTCAGAGGCAGCGACGTTGGGTCGCCGCAGTGACCACATAATACGTGCCCAGCTAGTTCCTTCTAGCGAGCAGCAGCGTTTGCCAATTCGCTGTTGTACCTCATGTCCAAAACACTTGCCCCTCACGTACTCGTAGTAATAGGTTTAGCAACAATTTGAAAAATCACGAGTATTGTTAGTTTTAACCCTAGAGCACTCGCACGGGGTAATTATTCTCCCTGTGAGTTTTCAACAAAGATTTTAAAACAGTTGCAAATGCTGAGATTCTTTCAACCTTTACATACCTTTTCTAATTGACTAACCCTGTATCTATTTCTGTCCCTACATCACGCAGTTTGATAGTTTTTGTTCACTTATAACGGTTTGAAGTTTTTAGTACCACAGCTTGGAAAGTATTTACCCCGCGTGAGTCCTCACGTCACAATACTGGTCCCTCCGAGTGAAGTCTATTTCTATTTGTATTTTGCGAGGTTTTTATAAGTGGAGTTTATTTTTACTCGTATTTTGAGAGGTTTTTATAGGTGAAATGTATTTGTATTTGTATTTTGCGAGATTTTTACAAGAAAAGTATATTTATATTTGTATTTTTCGAGGTTTTCATAAGTGTAATCAATTTGTATTTGTATTTTGCGAGGTTCTCATAAGTGAAATCTATTTGTATTTGTATTTTGCGAGGTTTTCATAAGTGAAGACTATTTCTATTTGCGAAGTTAGCATAAGTGAAGTCTATTTGTATTTGTATTTTGCGACGTATTTATAAGTGAAGATGTTTTTAAATTGTATTTTGCAAGTTTTCTATCACATAAATTAATTTTTATTTGTTTTTTTTGCAAGATTATTATGAGTGAATTTTATTATGTTTTGTACATCGTGAGGATATTATAACCGAAGGTCATTTTAGTTCATGAATTTAATAAGCTATTTTAAATTATCTACATTCATAGTTTTTGTCATGACGATAAAAGTGAACACAAATTTTATAAATCACTTCGTCAAGACGTTATATTGTTGAAGAAAGTGTTCATAACTCCGAGAGTGACAAACCGCCTTCAGTGATGTTGATCAGGCTAGTATTGTTTATAAAGACGTTGACCGAGATTTGGATTTCGGAATTGAAAATCCAGGTAAATCTGGTACCATAAATGACATGAATGATACTTTTAAAGGAAAATACGCTAAAAACTGTCACTTAGAACTGAACTTGAATGAGTACACCTCTGACGAAGATGACTTACCTTATTGTGAACGCGTTATTTGTTACTATGGCAAATTTAAAATTGCAAAAAAGAAGAGTGATTTGCCACCGACCAAATGGTATCTCAAACCGGTCCTCAACATGTAAGAACCCCTTTTCGTAATTTTATAACTCATTTGCCAGGCGTAAAGTGAGAAGCAAAATATTCGAATACACCCCTGAAAGCATGGAATCAGTTGTTTTACAATGACTTGATTCAGTACATAGTGTTTTATGCAAATAAATATATACAGACAAAGAAGGGTAATTTTTCAAGGGAGAGATACGCAAATGAAACTTCATTTGAAGAAATTATAGCTCTGTTAGTTGTTTTGTAAATTTGTGGACCAATGATGTCTTCGTACAAAAATTCTAAAGGTATAGGACAGGACTGGTTTGCATATAGCAGCGTGTAAATGTCAAGACACAGATTCTATTTTTTCTTTTAAGTATAAAGTTTTTATATATATACATATTGTGTTTGTAAACTATTCTTGTTTATGAAATATTTAGTTTTTGTGATTATTGTAACAAACAACGTTTATTTACAATATAGGCTTTAGCTTTATATTCGACAATATTACAAACAAACATTTTAATTACATCTGTGATTTGTGCCCTAAGACCTTAGACAAAAAACAACAAAGTGCTGTGCTAAATGTGGGAAAAGTGTTTGTAAAGTCCATTTAGTTAAAGTATGTGAAGAGTGTTTTGACGAATAAAAAACGAAATAATATTGCATGAGTTTGTTCATATCTTTTATAGTGTAACAAAATATGTTTAAATAATTTTTCCATTTATAACACTAAATATTTTACTGATATTGACCTGAAAACTAGTTGGGGTAAACAATTACCTCGCGGGAGCTCTGGTGTAACGGGTATTACTGCGAGTCCTCTAGGGTTAAATGGCGACAATACCAGAGTTAATACGAGACCAATACAACTACAACGCAGCGTTTTTAAAGTCAATACTTCCTTTTGACAGGAGAATTGTACAGGACAAATTCTTGCCGTAACTACGTTCCCATAGATATTGTATATATATATAGAGGAGGATATATATATTTATATATATATATATAAATAGCCTATTCAGACATACATACGATATCGATTCTCGGAGAGACTAAAGATTGTCTTGATGCCTTCTTCCATTCTGCTACAAAGTTTGCACAAATTTCCTTGTTAAATCCAGTTAGACGAAGAGGTCGGGTATAAAGTGGGTTTTCTAATTACTCTCCCAGGGGCCGCAAAGATCAAAGAAACAATATGTGGAGCGGAAAGCAATTCGGGCAGTGAGCAATTTAAACCCTTTCCATCGTGGACGTAAAAACTGTTAACATTAAGGTTTGTAATATTCCGGTTTTGACTTGGCTGAAACTTTCATTTCAGTTGTTACAAAAAGATTTAAAAATTTGGTTCTGTAACTGGAGACGCTCAAATACTTAAAAGTAGAGATGGACGTTGGTGTTAGGCCTACACATATTTAACTAATATACTGACTTGCCAATCCTATAGGCTATATTTGTTATTAAGTTGTAATAATTATTTAATTACTAAGTTAATTGCTGTAAACGATGTATTGAAGATTTTAAAAATATAAATTTAAATATTTGTAAAATTTAAATTTTACTCTCTCATGATTCCTATTAAGAATATATATAAATAACATTTGCATTTATTTATTTATTTCATACTTTGCTTCTTATAAAACTATAAACTGAAGGATATTTCTAATTAGGACTATTTTATGGTATTTATTTATATTATGTAGCTGACAGTACGGCTGATTTTCTATAACAGGACCAACATATATATATATATATATATATATATATATATATATATATATATATATATATATCTCTATATATATATATATATATATATATATATATATATATATAATGACAGTTTTATATCGTCTGCGTCGCTGTCCGATTTCTAAACTTTGGCTCCATGCTTTCCTATTGTAGCAATGATACACCTATAGGTTCCTTTCAATTACGCATTTCTTGACGGTTCCTCCCAATGTTAGTCTGGGTTTTCCTTTTTTTCTTCTCTCCGGTGGCGTCAATTCTACAGCAGCTCTCGGTAATCTTTCCTCCAACATCCTCGTTACGTGTCCGAACCATATCCTCTGTCTCCTATGAATCTCTTCTACGACTTTCTTCTTCTCTATCGTGTCTCCAACACTTTCATTTGTCCTATATTCTCGTCTTGAGATTTAATATGATCTTCTATGAGCGTCTATTTCTACTGCGTTAATTACTTGCTCTTGTCTGCTTGAGACATTACCCACGTTCCTCCCCCTTACTTCAAAATACTTTCTACTATAGTGTTATGTAAGTGTCTGTCAGTCTTTTATGTTTCTAATGTCTTAGTTTAGATTGGTTTTAAAAGCAGTATTTTTTCATAAACTATTTTGCAATAAAAAAATTTAATAACACGCAGTTTTTGGAGTTTTTTGAGGATAATTTAATTTTAATACATACTTATTGATACCACACTACTTACTGATATTTTTCAGCAGACGAGTTTGGCACTAGATCAGCGCATTGCTCAATTCACTGAATCACAGACAAGACTCTGGCTAAGGTGAGTTGTATTTTCGTAAGATTGTGGTGTTCTGTTGTGTGTTCTTGTTCACAAACATGCTGTTAATTATGTTTTCGAATATAGTGTTTGATTATGAGTGGTTTAGAATCTATTGTAGTTGGCTTTTGAGGTGTTTGTATATTTTTAAATTCTGTGTTGTGTTTAGTTTATTAATTTTCTTAATGACGGAACTTTTAGATTTATGTTATATTGGTGTGTAGCGTGTTCTGTATACGTATAGCAAAATTTGATTTACACTCCAGAACAAAACGATAGGGTACAAGTATACATATTTACAAGTAACGTTTACCTTAGCTTCTACATAGGTAAAAGTGGAAAAAACCTCACCACAAGGAACATATATAACATTAAAAAAAACTACATAAATATAGTTCCGTTATACATATACAAAACAAACTATACATATTTAGGATATGTTTAGTACGAAGCGCGACTGCTGATAAACCTCAGTAAGTAAAGGGTTTTGACCTATTGGTATTAATAAGTACACTGTCATGACCACACAAAAATTATAAAGTAGGTAATACTGTAAACAGATAGTGTAAGTTCTTTAGATGATTGATAGACCTAAGAATACAATTCGTAGACACCATCTATTATAACTTAATATTTTCTGAAGTTATCGAAGATATTTAACAATTTCAATGAAAAGACATATGGTAGAATTAAAGCACTTTTTTCTAGAACCATAAACTCCGTGCTCTCATTTTCTAGCCTATTTAGAAGACTCACAAGATTCTTGATTAAGTTCGTTAAGTGAAGTGATAGGAGAATACAATATAACAGTGTTGCTAAGTTGTGTGTGTGTGTGTGTGTGTTTGTTTTTGTGTGCATTACATATATTGCCCAAATAAAAATTCTCTTGTGACGATGTAACGAAAGCATATATGACTAGACATTTTAAAAGTTGTATTTTGAAACATCGGTTAAAAGTGAATGTAAACATGACAAACACACCCCTTTCTGTTTACAGGGAGAAGCAAACAACCGCTACAAATGTCATTAACAGCAGGGGTGCGGTCCAGACACGCTGGTGTTTTTGACATTTCTAAAATCCAACATCATCGATTTTGCGTAGATTTGTTTCGGCCATCTGTTGCGATTGACGTGTCGAATTGTAAAATAAAAAAAAGTATATATCTTAAAACGTTTGCGATGGACATTTGTGGCCTTTGTATTGCCTAAGGGAATATTGTTGTTTTATTTTAAGTACTAAGGTATTTATTTCCTATTATTAAATACACTATCGTCCATTGGAAAATTAGCTTTGTACTTATATTAAGGCTAGACACGGACACTTAATACTTCGACTATATACAGCGATACGTTAATGGCAACACTTGCAAACCTTACTAAAGGATTTTCTGGGAAAAGTATCTTTTGTTTTCGTCACGTAGCTAACCCGTTCTTCAACACTCCTGCAAAACCTTACATTTTCTGTTTACATTCATACCTAATGTGGTTGTCGCCGCCACAGTCCTCCCTTAGGAGTGACGTAGTATCGATAATTCGCTGGTCGGCCACAGAGCATAAGTGATAATTGCCCCTTTAACACACGTGTTTACATTGAAACAATGACTAACTTGAAAACAAAATGAATCGTATTAATTTGTGGTTGGATCACACAATGTGGTAAATTACTTATTATCTAGGTATTTATTTAGCCAGAATGTAAAATTTATATTTCTCATCGTATTTTATACAAAATATATAACAAATTCCGATGCTTAAAAATACCGTATTAGAACAAATTATACTGAACAAATATTGTAGTGTAATATAAAATGCATAAAACTTTAAAAAGTGTTTAGTCAATAGGAGTTTAGTCCCCAAATGTCTTTTCATCAAAAATGTTAAATATCTCTGATAAATACTGAAAATATTAAGTTATAGAAGAGGTTTACAAATTTGATTTTTAGGTCTATCAATCATCTAAAAACCTTATATCATCTGTTTACGGTATTACCTACTTTCTAATTTCTGTGTGGTCACAACAGTTTACGTATTGATACCAATAGGCCAAAACCCTCTACTCACTAATGTTTTTCAGCAATCGCGTTTTTTACTAAACATATCCCAAGCGTGTGTTTTTATATGTATAGCGAAATTCCATTTTAGTAGTGTGTTATTATGTCTTTTCTCGAAAGTGGAATCGGAAATATGGCAAGTAATATTTTTGTTTTTGTGTAAGTACATCAAAGTGAAGTTATATATATATATATATATATATATATATATATATATATATATATATATATATATATATATTTATTTATTTATTTATTTATTTCTTTACAATAATTCTTATCAAATAATATTAGAAGTAAACCCAACATCCCAACAAAATTTCCATTATGCATCAGTCATATTCTTTCACATGACTTCTTTACAACTAGAAAACATAACTGTCAAAAATAATTTAGATGTTCATTACGTTTCTGTTAATACAAAAAACATTATATTATAGTGATTATTAAGTATTTTAAGCTTAGTTACAGGTAATGCACGACTATTACTCGATGCTTAAGGCTAATTTGCTAAACAAACTATTATGATTATGGATATACTCACTCAAAAGAACAATAATTAAAACTCAATCGGGTAAAACTCCAAATGGAAAAATGTGTAATTGTGAATTTCCAAAGAATAAGTTTATAATTAAACGGAAGCCCAGAACGTCAGTTATTAAACCTTCAATTTATTTTTACTTTTGGGAATTTTTTAATTGAGTTTGAAGAAAGTTATTATACACTCAAATGAGAATTATATACAAATGAGGCAATTGATATTTCTTTTTAAGAAATTTATTCTGCTTTTACTTCTAAAAATATCTTCTATTGTCTCCGTTACGGTTTCCTATTGTCTCCAAAAATACCCTATTTTTATACGTTTTGGCAACTAAAATATGAATGCGTTAAATGATTCATATGCTATTTCTTTTGTATATTCTTAGTATCAAAAACGTGTACTATCCGTACAATCACTTTAAGGACCAATCATATTAATGTATTTTTTTATTCTTTCCTGTAAGTTTGCAAGTACACGCTGAATAATCACGAGCAATTCAAACCTTTCGATCGTTTACCACAAGCCTCACTAATAAGTTATCTGCGGGTACCCATATTGAAAATGGTATTCTTGCACCTATGGAACTATCTTGTACATTTTTTTGTTCCGAAAATATTCTTTCAGCATTTAGATTTTAAAATGAATACATTTATTCGGTGGTTATGGCTGTTTTACTTGGAACAAGTGTGTTAACTGAAAATTAATAATCTTGGCCGTCACGGTTCATTCCATCACATAGCACGTCACGGGAAGCGCCTGAAATTTTACCTTACATTAAACAACATATGATTTCATACAACAGCTGATTTTATGTTTTAGGTTATGTTGTGAAACATCTGTTTAATATGTAGGTAATGTTACATTAATTGTACATTATTAAATGGAAATGTATTATTTAATATTTTTTATCAGTTATTGAATATTTTAACTTATTTTTCAATAAACCCTACAATAGCAATCCAATTTTATTATAATAAGTTACATACTTATATTCCAATTATTTTAAACTTTTTTTAGAGGTGCCTGATTCTTTTTAAAGACATATTTTAACTCAATTCGTTAAAAGAAATTTGTATTCAGTAAAGTTTCTACACCTAAAAGGTTTTATATTACTACAATATTTCAATATTAACTATATCATTACTAAACTAGATTCTATTGAATCCTCTGTTATCCACATTATTTAAAACCGTATTTATTTCTGTTTTTCTCAGGTTTTTTCGGAGAAACCATTGACTGACACGTTGTAATGAAAATATTTACCAGCTTGAATGAACATTACAGTTTTCTCACATCCTCTGAGGGCTTTTTAAATCTCTGGAAAGCGTGGACATTCAATTTTACATTGTAATTATACAAAATAATTATTACCTTCTAAAAAAAAATGTTTGTGGCACTCGAGAAAGGCCGAAAGAAATGAGAACATTTGTAGACTCTTGTACGGATATTTTTAATTGAGACAAACATTTAATTTAGCGTAATGAGAAATTACCTAAACATTTGTTATCAGACGCGCCTAAGAGTAATTTTATTTTAGAAGATCGGATTAAAAATACATAACACATTATTATCCTTACATCTAATTATTTGTATTAAGGTTTATTAAATTTAAATTATTTATGGTATTTATTAACTGATTCAAAATTGTTAATATAAACCTTTTTCCTTAACAATGTTTAATAAATAATGAAACATCAACTACGTGTTTAAGCAGTTGTTTTATAACAAAAAACCAGCTTATATATGAAGTAATTCACAGCTGATAAATGAATAATGTATTTTTTATTTCACTTTGAGTTGACTCACAGCGTAAACTGAAGGAAATTATTCTGACGCAAAATTGTATCGTTTTGTCCCTCCAATAGGGTTTTAAAGGGTCGCTATAGACGTTTTCACTTTAAAAAACCATAAAAAAATATTTACAATGTGGCAGCCAGCGTGACTGGTTGATAGAAGTGGATATTACGTTTGCAGAGTTTATGTAATAGAAAACAATTAGATGTTGGAAAATTAAGTGAATAAAAATTTTACTTTACTATACCGGATAAATAATATTCTAAAAACATACCAGACTCGCAAAATTATGATACCATTTAAAAATTGGAATAAAAATACGTAACTCTTTATAAATATATAAAATTAATTGAGGTAAGATTTACCGAAATATAAATTAATTAACAATTAAGAAATATTGAATAACATGTTGACTTAATAATTTGCACAAAATGATATAACATAACCTACGTGTGAAATTGCTGTTCTACAATATAACCTATAACATAAAATCAGCTGTTTTATGTAATCATATGTTTTCACTTAATTCAAGTCGACTCAGTGGTTATAGCCAACCCGATTATTTTTCCGCATACAATTTTTCTGATCAGGTCTTCCAAAACAAAAATTTATATGATACATTTTTTAAAAGAAATCTGTAAAGATTCATGGGGATGTATAGTTAATTTCCTTCAATAGGTTTTCAAGTATTTCCTTTGCACTTCATTTGGAAATTGGAACATATATTATTTCACCCTTGTGTATGTTACAAGAAATCACCGACTTGCAATTTACCAGCCCCATTATATCGTCATAGTGTAGTTATGTTCTATACTGTACTTGCTGAGAGAAATAAAGCAACCAGGTAAACACTGGCAGAGTTGGGAAATATTCCATCTCAACAAAGCCTTGTTTTCTTCCCGCTAGGATCTCAACAACAAAGAGTAAACACTGCATCAGCGCCGGTAATGCGATCCACGTGACTATACAGCAAAACATAAGGCTGAGTGAGGCATCACCTATAAACTCAGAGTCGTGTAATGAGTTTTGCATATTTTTAAGGAAAAAGAAACAAAAGCAGGCGAGTATTAACAAAATTTTAAAGTAGGGTTTATTGCTTGTTTTAAAAAGTATCCTCCACCGTAGTTATATATTTTATCGATTACTTTAGGGTCAAACTTTGGCATCAGGAGGTTAGATAAATTCGTAGAAAATTATCAATATAATACGGTTAAGCTATTTTTATTATTAGTTTAGTTAATGATCAATTCAACATTGCATTGCATGGAATCGGTCAACGATGAGTCCACACGGCTTAACGTGTTCCTTGCACTGACTCTAATCGGGTCAAATATGGAATCCCTCTTATTACTTCCATTGCAATTAATTTGGAAACCGATGGTTATTCAAGCCGGGATATCCTTTCATCTTTAATTTATTGCTATAGATTTACATTGGAACTGTTATCGCTGAACTGTTAATACATCAAAAGCGATTAATTTCGGATTCACCCGATTGTGTTGGGATTTGACTTGAAATAAATTTTGAAGGAACAGTCAATTGGTTCGACTTATTGAATCAGGATAGTTCAGTGAGTTCAGCGTTATTGGAGACATCGGATGTAGTGGGCTACACTACAGTATTTTTAATCCTAAACAAAATTAATATACAAAAAAGTAGATTTCTACTTAGGTCAGAGAAGAAATATTTTATTTTTGTTACTTTTCCTAAAATAATTACAATCAATATAAATAAACCCGCATAACCTATGGATTAAACTAGCTGTTCTACCACATTAAATATAACGTAAAATCAGCTGTTTTATGAAAGCATATATTTACCACTTATTTTAGCCTAATGGGACGGAGTAACTATATTGCATACCTTGCCCCTTTTGTTAAAGGTTTGTCTTCCATATAAAGCTGAAGTAAATTTTCAAAATTTAATTAATGAATAATTATTTAATTAAACTGTATTAATATCAATATTGTCATTCACTTCTCGTTTAAAAAAATGTATTTTTATTTGAGTGGATGAATAAATAGTATTTTATTAACGACCGAAAATTTCAACATATATATTTGTCATCAGTAGTGAGTAAATTTGATTTCATTCAAAATCTTAATTTATTTTGTGTAAAACAGGTTGAAAAAGGCGAACAAAAGTTAATTCTTCATTTACAAAATGTAGTACATATGAAACCTTATTAGATGTTGAATAATTACTGAATAGTAATAATATTTTACTATTTTGAAATAGGTTTTTTAAAAAGTGGAGACGAGTTTAAGAATTAATTTAAAAATTAGAAATAAATGTATAGTGGTTGTTATTATGTTAAATTAATTCTACGAACATAACTATTCTTCGAACTTAGCTTGTAAGGGTATGTTAAAACAAATAAAAGACGTACACAAAACTCAAAAATTATTAATATATTTACTCATACGCTTTTCAATGACAAAGTCGTCATCATCAGTGAGTGTTGCTATTACAAAATCTAGCTTACAACTCTAGTTTTGAGTTTTGCGTACGTTTTATATTTGTTTTAATTCTACTTACGTTGGTCTAAATGTAAAGTTTTATGTTATCTACTTCAATACAAATATTTAATAATATTTTAACATAATAATTACAATAAATAAATTAACATAACCTATAACAACAATTTATTCTACAACATATTCTATAACATGAAGTCAGCTTACATTAGGGGAAAAGTCAAAATAATGAACTCAAAATCTTACCAAAAATAAGTTTTTAATAAACAAACACACAACAGATGATGTTGCCTTCCGCAGTGCTTGACTAATACTGAAAAAATGACGTCAGCTGTTGCATTAAGTCATTTGTTGTAACTTGATTTAAATCGTAACAAATTCAGCCTGACGCCTGTCACCAAATCAAACATTTTTTTTCCTGAAATGTTTCTGTTAACGAGCCCTAGAAGAAGTATTTACTTAAATAAATAGAAGAAATAATTCCTTTACGAGCAAAACATTAATCTATTACAAATTTGAAAGTTTTGTTTTATTTTCTCAATTATTAGCTGAAATTTATTCACAGTAGTTTCCCCAGAAGTTATTGTAAAACTTTTATTTATGACTTTTAGTTCATCAAATTGTACCATTTCGAAGGGGTTTTAATAATATAAACGTGTGCCTTGTTGTTAATAACTACGGAAGGGATTAGGTATGTATCTATAATTGGTCTATAATTTAACTTGTCTAGTAGTGCAATTTGACTTTTAAATGTCAATATTTATTAAAAACAATGAAATATTCGATTTTAGTTATGTTAAAACTATTGTTTATGAATGTTATAAACTTTACATTATGGTTTATTATTAGTTTTACAAACAAACCTTTAGCTCTTGAAAAGGATTTCCATATAGAAAATAGAAACGTAGAATGTAATTGTTGTAGCAATAATTTGTCTTTGATCTCCCATTTAATATTAAACACATTAAATAGTAATGAACACACATTGAAGTTTTGTGGTGACTTAAAGCGCAACCTGGTGGAATTTAGTCCTATACTAACGGTATTATATTGACGGAAATTGTATCGACGCGAAATTTTATATTTATGCCCATCCAATATGCTTTTGTAGGCGGCTTTATACAACTTTTCACTTCAAAACGTCGTAAAAGATGTGTACAAAAGCATCTAAATTCTCTAATAAAAACCAAGTACAAATAAAAATACAAAATTTAAAAAGAAATACGTAAAATAGATACATTCTTTTACATCGTTTTTCTACGTTTAAGCTGAGGGCCAAAATCTATATAATTACTATACATATATATATATATTACATTCTTGTTTAACCTTAAATGGGGTATTTGGGGCTCGGATTACCTAGGCTGTATTGTAATTGAATTTAGCTATTAGTTTCGGAAAAAAACAATAATATTTTGACTTATTATGTAACAAACATTTCGTATTATTGGAGCGAATATTATAATAATATTTTTTTTAAATCATGTTCTAAGCAACATAATGTTTTGAAAATATACAGAAAATCTCATATTAACAGATGTATTTCACTATTATTAGTTTGAAAAATTTTCAATTCCTACCATTTCAAAAGATTATAAAAATAAAACAAGAGAGAGACTTGATTATAGTCCACAAACATTTTGATAATTTTAGGAAAAACAAATACTTGGGTTAGATTTCTTTTTCATACAAAATGTTTTGACAGAGATTGAGGACTCTAAAAACACCAATCGCACATTTCAGCAAACACGAGTAACAAGTAAGGTGGAATTTGTTCCAAGGGGGGTTATACAGAAATACATCACTGCTTGTAGGCTAACCTATGGGGAAATGGTAAGCCTCGGCAAGCAAGATTTGTGAACAAAGAGGCCGCGGCGTGAGTGATATATAGATGGCACTCCCGCGCCACCTAAAGCCGTGATGTAACTCAGTATCATAACATGAGGATATATTATATAAATGCAATTTAACATATACTAAAACTATTTCACTTTATGGTTTATTATCTTCATAATATATACTAACAATACAAAATAAATATTTTCAAATTCCATCTATTAGTTAACAGTCTCATTATAAATACCCCGTTCAAAATATCGATCGTTATAAAATACTTGTTATTCATCCACATATGTTCGAATACATTTTTATTGTATTAGATTACACGTTACAGTTTTTCTTTCAATTATTATTTCAATAGTTGAATTTAAAATATTACTTTAGTTTTATATGGGAGGAAACTTTACACAAAGGGGCAAGGTGTGCAATGTAATTACTTCGTCCCATTTAACTTAAATTAAGTGATAACATATAATTTCATAAAACAGCTGATTTTATCTTTTAGGTTCTGTTATATAACAGCTGTTTTAACTCATACGCTATGTTGCTTTATTTATATTAATTGTACTCACTTTCTTTAAATGTAACTAAAATAAAATTTTTCTCTCTTGATGTAAGTAGAAAACGGTTACAAAATATTTTTGTTTAAATTATTTGTTTCATTATAAACGACTATTTTTTTATGTACTTTCACAGAGTGTTAAAGGTTAATTCACGAAGGAAACTTGAGAAATAAATTTAATAACAAAACTGGTAATTTCACGTGACAGACTCTGAGATTTACGGCGACTGCAACAAGTAACAGAAGAGAAGCACTTTATGTAGATTTATTGCCTTACTTTATGTAGACGTTGCGCCGAGTTTAAAGTGTCGTTAATCAAGCTTTAAAGTATTGACTGCTTTTCTAACAAACATGGTTCCACGTAAATAATTTCCAAGAAAACCTTCACTTCATATGAAGAAACAACGGGGCTGACACTTATAACATGTTATTTACAAGGACGCTTTGTCATTTTTTACAGCTATATTTGCTAGAGGTATATTTGTGTTTTAACTTTGTGTTTAATAGCCTACAGCAATTAAAAAACTGTAAACGTTATAAATCACAAATGACTTGTAAAGTTTGTAAAAAGTGTTATTCATATAAAACAAACTTTATATGAGACTGAAATTAATTTCTGAGATATTTAAAATTAAGTTTTAATTTTCATATACCATCCTAACACTATATCTTTCTGCATCGAAATACGGAATACAAATACTTCGAGCCAAGGACATTTCTTTCTCCATGAAGAATGCGGACATATCGTTCCTGCTTTGATGTTATCGAGTTTTATATTTACCTACAAATATTTCCCAGATATTGATATTGATATAATAAAATATAAAGGTATCTAAAGGTCTAACATTATTCTGTATATGGACCTTATACAACCCTCTCCAGAAATCTGTCCAGAATCCTTCTCTTACGTGGATGGATGTTTACTCTAATTTTTTATGAGGGAAAAAATGATTGCGGGCTCCAGTAGGTACTAGATGAGTGAACTTCACATACAATTTCAAGTGGGCACTCACACTACGAGCGTTAGAATTATAATTACACAAGTGATGACTGAACGGCTATATTGTTGGATAAGCATTATGAAGTAGCCAGACAAACGTGAATGGGTGTATGGTAGCCACAGGCATCAGAACGAAAACTTTCAAGACATATAAAGGAATATAACAGAGAAAGACATCGGAAGCAGAACTAACAATAATTGTACGCCCATATTAAGGAAGACAAATAGTGGCAGGCATAAGAAACAACAGACCCTAAACTTTACGATCATGAGAGAAGATAAAAATAGCGACAGTGAGCAGAAACAGTAAAAACTAAAACGGTATGATCATATAAAGGCATACAAATAGCTACAGGCAGCAGAAATATCAACAACTATAGTTTGATTTAAAGGATAATAGGAACGGGTGTGTTGCTGGGTAGGGATGCGGTGTTGTCAGTTTGAACGCTGTGACACTGAGTGAGTAACGCAAGTTTAACGGAGAATTGCAACAAGGCTCACCAACCCGAAAGGATGTGGATTTCCCATTCGCCAAGACAACGGCAGATCCCACCTCTTCTGGCAGATTTCACTTTCATGAGTCCTATTCTGTTTTAGATCAAACTATAAAAGTAACGACCATATAAAGACATACACACAAATAGCGACAGGCATCAGAAAAAATAGGAAATGAAATCTTAAAGCTATATGAAAAGATAAAAATAGTGATAAGTATAAAAAAAACAAAAAGAAGTAATAGATTATGACCAATATGAATTGATCCAAATAGCAACAGACATCAGAAACGGCAGTAAGTGAAACGTTATAGCCATGTGATGATATAGAAATAGTGACAAGCATCAGAAACAGAACACGATAAATCTTTACGACCATATGTAGAAATATAAACAAAAAGAGCTTCGGAAACCGCAGAGATTTACACTTTACTCCATGTGAATGACACAAACAGCAACTAACATCATAAGCAGTAGGCACCATAACTTTGCCGCTATTTGCTTCGATATAAATACAGACATACGTCGGAAAACAAGTAGAAACTAAACAAAACAGGGTAGCCTACATATACAGCATTGTGTTAAAGAAAACGTTTTTGTTCTCACATAAAACCATGAGTTAAATATACTTTAGACTTTCTGAATATAACTTCTATTTATTTTGACCCGACGCTGCTCATTTCATTATTTAAATTGAACGAAATCGAAATGAAAAATACCTTACATTTGTTAATTAAATAGTAAAACAATCTGACTGAATCGGTTAGCGATATCTGCGACACACTGCTAGGGTGGGGCATTTGTTTATTGGAGCGCTTTCCGTTTAAATTAGTGCGTTACACGGATTTAAGGCGCCATCGCCAGACAATTCCTAATTCAAATGTATTTGCAAATGCCCTATCAAACTATATTACGGGTATATTTTTCTGATCATACACAACAAACGGCTTGTATCGAGTATTTTAATCGAAGTTATATAAGCTTTAAAGATAACCAACAAACTTACAATGTTTCCACGGAGAAGACATTGAATATATATTACTATCATAGGAGGAAAATAATATTTGATGCAAAAATTAAATAGCCTAATCGATACGACAGTGGAAATAGAAAGAAAATATTTCAATGTGTATCTAAGCCCACGGCTTGTAAAATATTTTAAGCAGTTGTAATGTAAACGGAAGATAAATAGAGAAACCTTAACATTTTCAGTAAACTATGTACGCACAGGAAGAGGAGTCGATAAGTATGTGGTACGCGTGACGACGAAATGGCACTCAACTCATACATGAAATGGCAAGTACCTTATATTTAAATAAACATTACGCCACAGTTGCTTCATACAGTTATAAGTACCTTATAGTTCTATGACTACATCTGGACCCCGTTGTGTGTGTATGTAGGCTAATGCAATTCCGTAGGGATAGACGTAAATAATATTTAAAATTACTTCAATTAAAAACCACATTAAATATTAAAAACAAATAATAAAATCATGGTATAACTTTAATTTATAAAACAATCTTAAAATTTATTATTTTAATCTCTGCCAAGGTAGTGTTGACAAATAAACGTTAAAACTGAATTGTAAAAATAATAGCTAAAACGTGTTTTATAGTGGAAACGAAAGATTTTCAGGAAAATCTAAAGGTGCTAAGATTTTATATTTTAAATCCACTAGTAACATATATTGGTAATACAGTCTTATCGTCTACACTGGGGATATTCGATTTCATGTTATGGAAGCAGATATAAAACCTACACATATTTGTGTTTATTGTTATTACAGAAACAGTTTTTTAGTTGCTTCTATATATATATATATATATATATATATATATATATATATCACCATTGATGTAATACAAAGGTAGCATTAACGCAAATAATTATCTTTAAATGTTATCATTGTAATCACAATTATTTATTATATTGCTACAAATTGCAATTTCCTGGAAGACGTCAAATGTTTAAAGTCCTCATGTCTTTAAATATTTCACAACTAAAAGTGTCACCTCCTTTAGAATATACTGATTTGTTTTCTATCGTTCTGTGCAAAATTAAAGTTTTTAAAGTAGTGTAATGAATGTTAAATAATCGTTTTTTTTCATATAAATACAGTTAAGGAAGGTAATATAAATTATAGTAACATACAAAAACAAAAGATCACGCCCGCGCGTGGGCAAAATGTAGTATAAGATCTTTGAAAATATATAAAATAGAACTACGAGTATATTGCACTGTTGTGTATTTCCTAACCACCAGCACACCACTAATGTTGTTGGTTCCTACTTGGTCTAGATATGATGACAAATACGGCAGTCAAAATGTTTCCCCTTGGCTTTTAGAACTATTCCAGTCATGTTATTTGAGAACGCATAGAAATTACATTGTTTCAAAAATTAATTTGCCGATTTTATACAAAAGGTATAAATCTACATAATGAGCTGTAAATTGTTGTATAATGTGTCGTCGGTGTTAATAATAAGTTGACGTCATCTGCGAATCACTTAGAAACCGTCATAATAATGTAAAACACACAAATAAATAGAATTTGATTACTTCTAAAGCTGTCTTAATCAGGCTGTTTGATGAATTATATAAAATCTATCAAAAGATATAGAGAAATGCTAAAACATTCTGGAGGGGTAGTACGAGATGCTTATGAAGTTATATACATCAGAATATCCATTTTTCTTGGAGGGATGTTTAAAGATTGGGAGGAGCCGACATAGACTAGAGGATTCATGATGGTAGACGCAATTAAAGTCATAGCATAACTTCGCCGGGACCCGATGAAATAGAATTTAGTTGTCACATTCGATAAGAGATAATACATAAGCAAATATTATTTCACTTTTGGATAGCAAAATGTATGAAATATTATTTAGTGATATATAACAAGGGTTTTATAGAACATGTTATCAGGTTGTCGATATCCAGAACTGCGAAATTAAGATTAGAAAATGTCAACCGAAAATGAAAAGAAGATGGTTAATACATTAGAGCGTTCTAAAAAGGAACTAATTCCGTCAAAAAATACAAAAAAAAAAAATCTACAACAGCTTTATAAATACGTCTCTAATACAGGAGACCAATAATCATACAACATTCTTTGAGGGGTGATAAAAGATATTTTTACTAACTATCGAAGCTCCTAATTCAAAAATTTAAAGCTAGGAATAATTAACGATCTTCTGAAATGTTCAGTTGGTCCCTGTCTTTCCCCCAAAGAGCTATACAAACAATTAATATAAACAAACCCTTTTTTAATGCGATTCCTACATAGGTCATCAAAGAAAAATTTTTTTAAGTTATTTTTTATTAAATAAATAGAATTGATATAAATAATGTAACATAATCTATGCATTAAAACAGCAGTTCTACCACATAACCTGTAACATAAAATCAGTTGTTTTATGAAATCATATGTTATCACCAATTTTAAAACAAGGACGAAATAACTATATTACATATCTCGTCCCTTTGTTGAAAAGTTTAATTCCCTCATAAAACTATAATTAATTCATAGAATATAATTAATGAATTATTATTTGAAAAAAACTGTATTAACTTTGAGTGTAACAATATAACTTTAAAAAACTCTCTCTCTCTTTTTCATCTTTCTCTCTCTCTCTTCTCTCTCTCTCTCTCTCTCTCTCTCTCTATATATATATATATATATATATATATATATATATATATATATATATATATAAAGAACATAAGTCAAAATACAAATACAAGAATTATAATTGAATTTACAATTCAAAGCTTTTCGTTGGCTAACAGTACCAACATCATCTATATATATATATATATATATATATATATATATATATATATATATATATATATATATGAGGACAGTGTGAAATAATAGAAGAAATTAAAAAATATAATCCTATTTACATGTTTGCTGGTCTTTATTGTTCCCGAACTATATTTAAATAAATTTTGCTAATAAGGAATTTATATTAAGGATTTTACTTCAAAAGGCAATGATTGTTAGTGACGCTTAACACAAACCTGGTTCCGTCATTGTTAAACCTGCTACGAGCTTATTAAAAGTTTAAAGCTGTGTAAAATTGGTGTCAAACTCTCCAAGAGGTTCATGAACGAGTGTAATTCGCTGCGGTGTTTTGTACCAATAATAAAGCACCTTTCAAATAAACTTATCCGAACTGTTGTTCCTGAAATGTACAGAACAGCCTTTTAATGTATAACTCTTCTAAAGTTTATCCACAATTTACCTTAAGCAAAATTTAGTATAATACTTTGTTTATAGTATTCACTAAAGAGTGTGGAATAATAATGTTCAAATCAGAATTAATTTTTAATTTAAATATTTCAATAGATTCCTAGAATCTACAAAAATGTAAGGAAACGGGTTTTCTACAAATGACCTTTAGAGCAATATTACAGTAGAATATTTACCCTTGTGCTTTGATACGAAATAGGGACGCTGTTTATATACTTTCTGTTAAGGTATATGTTAATGAGAATGGCCGATTTTGCTAAATCCTATGATTTGACGCTTTTGCGATCATCGTTCATTTTGAACTTTTACCATCAGTTAATCTTAAGTATTCTCTCAAAGATGTGGTAAATGTAACCTAACATAATATATTCCTAACAGAAGTTCTCGTTTCTAGCAAGAAACATTATTAAGTCAAGTTCTATGTTTTATTTTTTAAATAAAACTATAGTGGAAAGTCATTGGTAAAACCTAGCATCTCAACTCTAATGGTTCACACTCGAAAAATTAGATCTTTATAAAACCCTTAAATTCAACGGCTCGTGTAGGTTGTTGTTGTTGGGATTATTGATGTGAAACGTTCAGATTCCTTCAAAACTCCTGATGACAAGATCTGCCAGTACTGGTGTCTGAGGGCTCTGAAGTATTTCAATTGGTGGTGCTCCAGGTTGAAGGAGGGAGAACGGGCAATGATTTGGCAATTAAAAACATGATCTGGAGTTAGTTGTGATTAGGGACAGGTGGACTTGCAAATGGGATAATATTTTATTTAAGTTGGTGACATCTTCATGTTTGTGAAATGTCGAGTACGTCGACTAGCTCAGTACGGAAGCCTGTAGCCCACACTGATAGGGTCGCCAGGTGGAAAAAATAGGTGAGTGCTAGAATGGAAATAAAATACCTCCCGCAGTCCAATCAGGCAGACGTGCAACCTCTTTGCAGGCAATGGCACCGCAATAAACCCATGTAAGTAAAGCCCAAAATTATAGTTTACTACGGTTTCTACAGAAGCTGATATAGAAAACAACTGTATGTAAGCCCTTTTTCAAATCCAGGTTTTTAGGAGAGTGTTTTTCAAAATTTCATGCAATTTAATGAAAAACTAGCAATTTTAATAAATTTCTTGAATTTTGTTATCTAAGTTTCTATTTAGATTGGCTCTGACGTAAAACAACTTAAGCAAAACTGTTAGCTCATAAGCAAAACTGTTAGCTCATAAGCAAAACTGTTAGCTCATAAGCAAAACTGTTAGCTCAAAGCAAAACTGGTAACTCGTAAGTAAAACTGTTAGACCAAAGCAAAACTGTTAGCTCATAAGCAAAACGATTAGCCCATAAGCAAACTATTAGCTCATAAGCAAAACTATTAGCTCATAAGCAAAACTGTTAGCTCGTAAGCAAAACTAATAGCTCATAGGCAAAACTGTTTGCTCATAAGCAAAACTGTTAGCTCATAAACAAATCAACTTGTGACATCTAGTTTCATTACATTTGTATGATTTTGAGCGTGCTGAATTTAATATGGTTTTAATTGAATATACTTAAATAAATTGGAAAGTATTTTTTTAGCATTTGTACAAATTAATTACAATGGGATATATAACTACCTTTGAAGCGATTAAAAGTTCGTGTCTGACGTACCTTCTCAAGAATACACAAATTGTCCACCACATCACTTGATATGTATTTCGTTTGAGGAGGAGTACATCCGTAACGGTTTTACATTTGATAGCGGTTTATTTGAAGCCACTAGGAACGGAGTTGGCTGGAACTAAACCGCAACAGTACACTGGCAAATGTGTGGTCAGACGCTGGTTCATTTGGCCAAACAGACCTTAGTTTAAATGGAAGTGTTTAGTTTCCTAATCACGAAGACTAATATAAAAAACCTTTCACAATAATAGAAATAAAATTTACTGAACTATTTGTTAAATATCGGAAAAGCATATTACGTTAAAAAAATGGAAATCAAATTAAAAGAATGCAGTAACAATTGCAAGAGTTAAAGTATCTGACTAAATATTCTTTAAAGAAAGTAATACAAACTTATTTTCAAGGATACTTTTACTGTAAGAATAAGAGAGCCACTTATTATATCTGAAGATGTAAAACTAGTCACGTAGTATAAGATTTACAAAATTACTTCGAGACCCTTCTTGTTACTTTCTATTTTAATAATTTGAAATTGGTTTAGAGTTATTTCAATAGAAGTAGATAATTTCAGTTAATTTTCGGCCTAAGTAGTTTTAATTATCTGAGTATCATTGTATAATACATTTGTCGTAATAATGTCCTTAGGCAGGTTAGAAATTCCATTAGTAAAATAAAATTTGATCTCAATTGTCTATTAGGAGTCAAATTGCCAAAGTTACATTTTTAAACAAAATTATTAATTGTTGAATTTATAATTATCGAAGCTATAATAAATAAGAATAAAGATAAGAGCCAACCTAAATAAATAGTGCTCAAAAATATATACCTAAAAATATTTTCAGATATTAATAAAAACATTTGTGGTTAGAGTTTTCTGTATTGTTTATTATTATTTATTCACAGTTTATTTCTGATAAATAGTCACTCAACGTTTTACTTATATATAAGAGTAATTTGGAAACTTTATTTCTAACGTAGTTGAGTTTAAATGTATAAAAAAAATATAATTTTATATTTTAAAGTAACTTCTTACTTGAGTCGATAAAGAAAGTTTTATAGTAATTTATTTTTATTTTATAATTATAACTAATATAAACATGTTGATACATATGTCAAAAAAACCTAATTAGGTGACGAAATAAAAAGCGAATTTCCTTGCAATTTTCCCTTTTCCTTTCTATAAATGGAGTTTGACTATTATTTTTGTTTGTTACTATGTATAAGCTGTTTTGTGTTTATTTTATTATTTTTATTCATTTTTTATCCTTGAGTGTTATTAATGATATTGTGTAGTAACCATGGCAACAATTTAAGGTTGTACAATGGAGGTTTCGGCGACAACCAGATGGGAGCTAAAGAAACATTTACATACTTCTTTGACAAATAGCTATGAGAAAGTTGGCTCAGTGCCAAAATCGATAGACTTTGAATATGAAGAAACTTAGTTCGAATCCAGCTGGATCAAAACTTTTTATAACTTAATTATTGAATAAATATTTGAAAAACTATATAATCAAATGTCATACACTAGAATTTAAAAAAAAACAATTTGCATGTGATTGGATAGATTAAAAATGTATTTTATTACCGATTGAAAAATTGTATAGTTTACTAATAGAAGGAAGTTGATAAAAATATTGTTTAATAATGTTTGTTTTAAAAACTGTGAAATTATCTCTAAACGCATATAACTGAGCTTAACCGGACCAAGGACTAAAACTTTATAAAGTTGCCAGACTCGACTTTACAAAATATGAATAGAAGGGATTAGTCGAACAGAAGGCGAAAGTTTATTCGTTGCCACCTGCTTTGAACATGAAGTCTAATTTTAAAACATAAATGACAAGTTTCGACTGTAACTAAAATAATTAACACATAGGCAGGAAAGATAGTATATCAAATTATTAGTGTCTGTCAAGAAAGAGTAAGTTAAACGGTAAGTTGATACCGTTATGGTAAATATTGATATAAATTTATCTCAGATAATAGTATGTTAAGAGCTTCCAAGTAGCTTTTTACTGTTCTGTTATTGATCATAATTAGGTACGGGACGATTCCTAAAATTTTCATTTCAATTCCCATTTCGATTCTAAAATTTGCCTTCATATTCTCGATTCTTTTAAGTTTTGTATGCCTACATGATACTCTCTAATAATAAATTTAGTTAACATCTCGGTCATACGGTGAAGCATTTAAAAGTTCCGTTTTAATGTAATAGGCTACACAAAACGTTCAACTTTCATTTATTAGGAATTTTTGTAAGCAGGACAAACATATCGGATAAACGTAATGATTTATTTAAAATTACAGATATGAACTTCAGTCACAATCACAATATAACTTCAGTAACAGCCATTTTAGTTTGTATAACTGGAGAAATTGGAACTACTTTTTCTTTGTGTTTTGTTTCTACATGTATGAAGCAGTGGCGGGTAGTGGCGGCCAGACATGAGGAAGAGAGAGAGAGACTGACCTAATAATAGGAGAGTTGTGACAACTTTAAGGATCAGAAATGCTTCCATTCATCTTTGTTGTTTAGTCATATATAATAATAATATTTCGTTATCTCAAATCGACATTTGCTTTATTCAAAGCTACTAAATCATAAATAAGTCACATATGGCAAATAATTACTTTACTAATCAATACATTGCACACGTATTTTCAACAGGTAAAACATCATAATTTGAATCGGCACTTTAATCGATGGAGAATTGAGTATCGGCAATTTCTCAACACAATTGGAATCAAGATTCATCAATAATTACAAAGAGATGAGTTTCCCAGAGGATAGAGCATTTGGCGGCTAAACCTAAGGTTCAGGTTCAATACCCGATAGCTCTAAACTATTTTCTAAGCTTCGAACATCACAGGCCGGCTCAGGATGACGAGCGTTTGGAGCTTAATGTTGACTAGTTTACCTTCCTTGGATGTCTTATGGTTAGGGCTGGAACAACGCCCGGTTTATCGGGAATGCCATTAGTTATGCCTCAATGTTCCCGTGTCCCGAAAATCTTATATTTCTTATTTTCTGCTCTAAATATTGTATTTTCAGAAGGAAACACGAGGGAACTTTGAAGTTAGCAAACAGTTGCTGAAGGGATATTTTCAAACAACTTGTAGCTACCTGGATAAGTAGAGGGTACCTTCAGCATTTGGCTTGAATATGCTCAAGACAGCCTGAGTTGGAATCAAATACAAATAGTCGTGGCATATTAGTCCTCAAAGAGCATTTTTTTGCCAGAAAGTAAGGTTCTTTATAAATTTGTCTGATCTTAATTGTACGATTATGTTTTTAACGAACCAACATCATTTAGGAGAGAGTAATAAATGTAGGGTTGGGATTCAAGGGAAGAGAAGAATAGATATAATACCTCTAAGAATCAGCGAAGTGGGCTAAGACATCTAAGAAGTCACGTGATTCTATCCAAACCCTTGCTGAAGCTCTACAGAGATGATTGCAACTCCATTTCAATTTACGAATAGTAAACGCTCCTCTTTTATTCTTTTTATGTGTCTAGCTTGAATAATAATTAAGATAGACGAAAAATTAATAATTAGTCTAGTCGCCTTAAATTAATTGATAGTAAAAAAAGTTGTATAAATTATTCTTGTATATCGTGGATGAAAGTCCCTGGATCGGTTAGGTAGGATATAAATTACAAGGTAGATCGTTTTGTATATAGGTGACTTGGTTACACTCAGTAACCGCTTGTGGCCCATGCATGGCATGCTATTGAAATGAGTCAATAAAATGAGTCGATACACGCACACACACACACACACACACACCCATATATATATATATATATATATATATATATATATATATATATATATTCACACACACAGAACATATATATATATATATATATATTTATTAAATATAAATATTTTCTATTGACTATGAATATATGCTAGAAAAAATATTTTCGTAAACCTTTCAGTAATCAAACTACTCTCTCTCTCTCTACATACTTTTGCATTAGGCTATATATATATATATATATATATATATATATATATATATATATATATATATATATATATATATATATATATATATATATAAATATATATATATATATATATAAAGAACAAAAGTCTAAATACAAATACAAGAATTATAATTGAATTTACAATTCAAAGCTTTTCGTTGGCTAACAGTACCAACATCATTGATTAATATTCCTGATGATGTTGGTACTGTTAGCCAACGAAAAGCTTTGAATTGTTAATTCAATTATAATTCTTGTATTTGTATTTGTTCTTTATATATATATATATAGCCTAATACAAAAGTATGTAGAGAGAGAGTAGTTTGATTACTGAAAGGTTTACGAAAATATTTTCTCTAGCATATATTCATAGTCAATAGAAAATATTAATATTTAATATATATATATATATATATATATATATATATATATGTATATATATATATATATATATATATATATATATTATAACATAATTTCCCTTGGGCTTTTCTATGTTATTTCAAATTTGTTAATTTAATTGTTATAGATTAATTAATTGTTTTAAAGTGTTGGGCGCCAGTTTACCTATTGTTCGACTGCAGTTCTAATTAAACATTTTGCTTATATTGTATAATTTTAAATTATGCTTCTTATCACAATGACCTACCTTTATTTTATTATTTTGATTCCTTCTTCTTTATAAGATGACAACCAAATTACTTAATTAGAGTAGGCCTTACAAAGAAATACAAGAATTTTTAGTTATAACAATTTCTTTAATATTTTAGAACATTATTCTTGCCAGTTAAATACAAAGTTTACATGTTAAATCTACATTTAATTACACAATTATTTCAAACTATAATGTCGAACCAAAATCTTATACGGTAAACAACCTGTTATTTATTTCATTCATTTTATTTATTATTATTTAAATTTGACCAGCTAATAAATTAAAGACTTTTGGGGCGTGTTTAGGTTCTTGCCTTATGAAATTACTTTCTTCTTTGAAATTTAGAGTTACTTGTATATTAGAAAATTTGTTTTATTGACCAGAAATCTATTTATTTTTAATTAAAGTTTTTACTTAAGTGCAGTGACGTTCTTTCCTTTTTTTTCGTTAACCCTTGGCATTAGTTTGACGTTTTTTGTAACACTTCACTTCACCACATTTATCGATAATTAAATTACTTATTTTTTTTAACAATTTCACACACTTTCTTTAGGAACATCCACACACGTCCATCTACCTTTTTGGTCGGAAAAGGACTGCCCCTCTTTTTCTGCACTTGAATTTGTTTACCGCGTATTTCCCCTTCTCGTTCATTTTCTACCCAATGAAAAACATCGATCTTGGCTTCCACCAATTAAATTTGAAATTCGTTCGTTATATTTTTTTAAACCATCCGTTATTTTTGAAAGTGTACGTGATACATCTGTCGTTCTCTCCCGTCCCTTTCAACTTTCTAAATCCTATCAAAAAACTCTACCCTAGTTCTCTAAGGGTTTTACAAATTGTTTATTGCCTTAACTACATTTTTTTGTTTTTGTTTTTGTTTAAAGTATTTCTTTGTCGGCTTTTACTAAGTCAACTTTTGGAAGTATTGCTTACTGTTAAAGTTTAGTTTATTATTATTATTATTTTTATTATTTATTAATATTTATAAATTTAACATTATAATTTGTCCCCAACAAAAATTTTCAGTGATTATAAATCTAAACAATTCTATTATTTGCTTTTTTTTAGATTGAATGAATGAAAACGTTTTGTTTAAATCTTTTTTAAATTTTTAAATAGATTAATCTAGACATATTTACTAACTTATTCTAATTTCTTAAAACACTAATGACATGAATTTCAAACTGCTACAACTCTATTGCTGTCACAAATCTACCCATAAAGTCCCTTTTCATTGTCTCTTACACAAAGGCTCCTTCTTAGCTACCTGTTTCTTATTGTCTCTTTCCATAACAGAAACCCTTTTTTTTACAAAGTCCTTCTACTGCTGACCCTCAACATTCTTGTCCCCTTATATATTTACAACCTTACTTACACATGTCTATTTCTAAACAAATATCTAACAGTTTATTATAGTTAATAGTCTGACAGATTTTATTGGAGTTTATTTAATTCTAATCCACTATTACTGACTTGATATATTTTTTTAAATTTCTAACATTAAGTTTTCCTTTTACAACATGGTTTTCTAGAGTGGCAACTAGGTAGCTAGACTTCCCATATTTCTCAATTACCCTATATGGTCCTTTGAATAATTCTAAAAATTTCCCGTATATCCCCTTTTCCACATTAGATGTATTTAGTGCCCTGATCAACACTAAATCTCCTACTTCATATTCGGTGAACTGGTTTTCTTGATTAAACTTCTTGGCACAGTTTTCCCTTTTGGTTTTCATTCGTAAATAAATTTCGGCGGTGTCGACGATTTTTTCACTTTCATTCTCTGACATTTTTATAAATTCGTCCCATATTCTTTTCAGTTTTCTTCCAAATTGTGCTTCATGTGGAGTAACTCTAATTGTTTCTTGAAATGTTTTGTTGATTATTGTTTGTACGTCTCCAATAGTAATTCCCAATTTCTATGATTTTCTTTTAATAATATTCTGAAAAGTTGATTCAGTTGTCTCATGGTTCTCTCAGCTCTGTTACTTTGTAGATTCCTCACCGAAGTGTGTAGTGTTTTTATTTGAATTCGTCGGAGTTCCTCTTTCCATTTTCTTGCAGTAAATTGCGTTCCATTATCCGTGATAATAGCCTGCGGTTTTCCATATCTATTGCAGTAATCTTGCAATCTACTTAGTGTAATAGTCGTTGTAGGTCTATTGACTTTATAAAGCTGTACATATTTAGTGAATACGTCAATGATAACCAAAATATATTTTGCACCACTTTTTCCTTTTGGTAAAGGACCACAGTAATCCATAGATAACAATTCTCCTTTGTTTTTTGGTATGATACAATCCATTTCCCCAACTCTATGTCGTATGTCATGTTTGCATTTCTGGCATATTTCACATGATTTGACTATTTGTTCGATGTCCTTACTTAGATGATCCGCTGCGAAATATTTTTTAAATGTTTGATAACTCTTGTTAATACCTAAATGGCCAAAGTGAGTATGTATTTCCGTGATTAGATTCCTTTTGATATTGTCTGGTATGTATAACTTGAAATGACCTTTATCTCGACGATATAACTTGCCTTCCCAATATTTGTAATGTTGTTGTAATTTGTCCGATGAATTCTTTAATTTATTAACTATAAGTTTTGTTTTATGGTCCTTGTTATGAAAGGCCTGTATATGTTTCAACATATCCAAAACTTTGTGGTCAAATTTATTACGTATTGTTGCAATTTGAATGAAATTACTGTCTTGATTTGTTTCTATGTTGTCTTCACCAGGGTTTCTGCTTAAAGCGTCGGCTATAATATTATCTTTTCCTTTGCAATGTTTTATTTCAAAGTTATACTCCTGTATAAGTAACATCCAGCGGGTCATACGAGCGTTTAACAGTTTACAGTTGTCAATGTATGATAGGGCCTTATTATCTGTAATCACCGTTAAAGGGTTCCCCAACACAAAACAGCTGAATTTTTTGAGATTATGCACAATACTCAGAAGCTCCTTCTCTGTCGTACTGTAGTTCAGTTCAGCTCCTTTAAATGTTCTACTTGTGTACCCAATCACGGCAATACGTTCTTCTTCATCATATTGGAATAATTGTCCGCCTAAAGCATATCCACTCGCGTCACACTGCAGGTAATACCGTTTATTTAGTATTGGATGTGCTAACATAACCCGGTCTAAAAATATCCTCTTTATTTGTATAAAGCTATCTTCTTGTTCTTTAGACCATTTGAACCTACATCCCTTCTTCAACAGTTGTTGTAATGGTGCGGTAATTGATGCGCTGTCCTTTACAAAACGGTGATAGAAATTTATGAGCCCGAGAAATCCTTTTATTTGTCTCGAATTTCTAGGCCTTGGAAATTGGTTTATGGCTCTGACCTTTTCTTCACTTGGCTGAATTCCTTCCACTTTTAAAGTGTGTCTTAAATATTCAAGCTCCCTTCTACAAAACTGCGACTTATTGAAATTGACAGTTACGTTTGCATCTTTAAAAATCTTAAAAATTATCTCTAGTTGTTCTAGGTGTTCATCGAATGATTTAGACAAACATAAAATGTCATCAACGTAAATAATCAAAAATTTCCTTGCTTCCTTTGTTAGTATGGAATCTAAACTCCTTGTAAGACTAGCTAGACTAGAGCTTAATCCAAATGGTATCGTTTTGAAACGATAACACAGTCCATTATGTAGGAATCCCGTAAAGTCCCTGCAGTTGGTTTTTAATGGGATTTGCCAAAAGCTACTGGTCAAATCGATAGAAGACATAACTTTATAACCACTACATTTTGTCAGTAGATCTTGAATCGGTAAGTTTCCTTCATAGTCTGGTAACGATCTCTTATTAATTTCTCTAGCATCTAAGCAGATCCTGACTGTGCCATCCTTTTTAAACACAGGTACTATTCTGTTTACGTATGGACTATTGGCTCTTTCTATAATATTTAATTTCAGCATCCTTTCTATTTCAGTGTTGACTGCCTCCCTAAATTTAATTGCCACAGGCCAACTATTTTGCTTGTATGGTCTCGTATCAGTTACGGTGAATTCATGCTCATAGGTAGTAATTAACCCTGGTTGCTCACTAAAAATTTGTTCATACTTATAGATAATCTCTATTAACTTCTTCGTTTGGTCGGGTTTTGTATTCTCTAATTCCAAAACTTTTTTTTCTATTATTCCTAATATTTCTTCCTTATAGTTCATTATGACATTACAATCCAATTTTGTTTCTTCATTATTATAGAACTTAATTATTTTTTTTCTTTCTTTAATAGATGATTACATTTGGCATTAAATTCGACTGTTCTCTCTACAAAATCGATAATAGTTTCATTTTTTATTACAAAGTTTATGCCTAATATGCAAGTTTTAATCAGACCTGGCACAATTATGAAATGTGTTTCCACTTCATATTTCCCTATTCCTACAGTAGTTACTATTTGATTTTTTATAGCTTTAGACTTCTGACCCAACGCTCCCATAACTCTTATGTTTGACATTCTCCAATCTGACGAATCCTCTAACAGCTCTTTGTTCTTACTATAAAAATCTTCTGACATTACATTA
The DNA here is from genome assembly GCA_036971475.1 of Prosapia bicincta. Taxonomy (NCBI): domain Eukaryota; kingdom Metazoa; phylum Arthropoda; class Insecta; order Hemiptera; family Cercopidae; genus Prosapia; species Prosapia bicincta. The sequence goes on from JBAIZL010000004.1 coordinate 165,318,414, forward strand.
AACTGACTTCCCGAATCTATCAAAGCAACAGTTTTAATATCCCCTAATCGAATTTCAAGTTCAGGGCAATTTTCTAATTCTAATGATGGTTCAACACAAACTTCGTCTTCATTTAAAATGTCCCGTATTTCTGCAATTAGTGTCCTACAGTTGGTTATTTTACTAGAGTAACGTACCTGGCTAGGGTCAGCGTCCTCGTTTCATGCACTTGTAGAGGGCTTGGGTTGGTAATATATGACATCACCCTTATGTTGTCTACCCTTGTCCAGCTGTTTACTCTGATAGTCGCTCTGACAATACCCTGTCTCCCGGCTATTTTCGTTATTCCTAAGGTCAGGTCGTTGCTCTCTTGACAAATTCCTGTCCCGACTGCCGTTCGCTTGTCTTTGTAGGTGCAGATAATGAAACTCTGTTACTAGGTCGACAAATTCACCATTAGTTTGAATTCCCCTCGTCACCAGTGCAATCGCCATGTTAGGATCAAAATGTTTGGCTAGCTTACGTATTATTAGATCATCTGGAAACCTCGGTTCGAGTCCTTTAAACCATAATAAATTTCGTTCTACATATTCTACCATGTTCAACTGTCCCATGTAATTATATTTTTCAAACTCCAACTCATCCCGAACACGCCCCTGTATTAATTCACTCCAGACTTTTTGTTTAAATGCAAAGATAAAATCCCCGAACTATTTAAAGCTTTCTGAATGTAATCTAAACCAATTGGCAGCTGGCCCGCGTAGATGTTGCATTATCCATTCTAAACCTGTTCCCTGGTAATACTTTTCATGTAACCCCATAAGCTCGTTAAGAAATGCCATAGGTATTCTTTCATCTCCCGAAAACATTATATACGTGTTTATTGGTGTTATAAGATTCGGTTTTCTGTCGAATTTATTTGTTTTCTTATTTGTTCAATATTTTCGTCTAATTTTCTCAATTTTGGCTCTAATTCTCCGCTGTTATCTGTTATTCTCTTGTCAATTGTCGTTTTCAAAGTTTCTAGGTAACCCGTTTGTCTGTTATATTGCTCTGCGCATGTTTCTTCAATCGTCATGATCTTTCTCTGCGTATTTTGAATTTCACGGTTTATGTTGTCTAATCGGCTATCAATTTTTTGTGCATATTCTTGGTGTAATCCTTGTGTATTTTGGCCTGATACTAATATTTTTTTATCTAGTGTTTCTAGCAAATTTTTTTCCGTTACCATCACCTTGTTATTAAGTGTTGCAATATCTCCCCTCCAGTCTTCATCCCGTTTCCTTAATTTGTTGTCAAAATTCTCCCCCATTTTTGTGATTTCCTTATTCAAGTCTTCCCTATTCTTTTTTATATTGTCATTTATTTCTATTAATTTAATATCTATGTCTATTTATTTTGGTCAATATTTTCATTTGTCTTTGTTATATTGTCATTTGTTTTAGTCATGTTATCATAAAGATTCTTTAACTTTTGTAATATTTCCCTCAAAATATCATTATCTCCTAGTGTTCCTACTGTGATCTCATTATTAGTCCCCATGCCTGTTTTGCTCTCTGTTCTCAAAACCCTTATCTCTTCATTCACATTTTCTGTTAGTCTCACCCCTTCTACGTCTCCGAACCCGTCTTCCGTGCGTCCCATCTGTCCTACTTGTGTTTCTTGTTTATTTTGATGTTCCATTTTGAAATTTTTGTCGCGTATTCTTATACTGCGTCTAAGAGTATAGCTATGTATTTGCCCTCTTACAATATTTCTCTTACTCAATAATTAATATAACAACTTACGCTAGACAATTCTTAATAATACAATAATACACTACTAGGTCTGCTGGTCAATACATTTAAATTTTGATGCAATTTCAAAATAGCCCCACGTTCAGTAGCCAATTTATAACATAATTTCCCTTGGGCTTTTCTATGTTATTTCAAATTTGTTAATTTAATTGTTATAGATTAATTAATTGTTTTAAAGTGTTGGGCGCCAGTTTACCTATTGTTCGACTGCAGTTCTAATTAAACATTTTGCTTATATTGTATAATTTTAAATTATGCTTCTTATCACAATGACCTGCCTTTATTTTATTATTTTGATTCCTTCTTCTTTATAAGATGACAACCAAATTACTTAATTAGAGTAGGCCTTACAAAGAAATACAAGAATTTTTAGTTATAACAATTTCTTTAATATTTTAGAACATTATTCTTGCCAGTTAAATACAAAGTTTACATGTTAAATCTACATTTAATTACACAATTATTTCAAACTATAATGTCGAACCAAAATCTTATACGGTAAACAACCTGTTATTTATTTCATTCATTTTATTTATTATTATTTAAATTTGACCAGTTAATAAATTAAAGACTTTTGGGGCGTGTTTAGGTTCTTGCCTTATGAAATTACTTTCTTCTTTGAAATTTAGAGTTACTTGTATATTAGAAAATTTGTTTTATTGACCAGAAATCTATTTATTTTTAATTAAAGTTTTTACTTAAGTGCAGTGACGTTCTTTCCTTTTTTTCGTTAACCCTTGGCATTAGTTTGACGATTTTTGTAACACTTCACTTCACCACATTTATCGATACTTAAATTACTTTTTTTTTTTTAACAATTTCACACACTTTCTTTAGGAACATCCACACACGTCCATCTACCTTTTTGGTCGGAAAAGGACTGCCTCTCTTTTTCTGCACTTGAATTTGTTTACCGCGTATTTCCCCTTCTCGTTCATTTTCTACCCAATGAAAAACATCGATCTTGGCTTCCACCAATTAAATTTGAAATTCGTTCGTTATATTTTTTTTTAAACTATCCGTTATTTTTGAAAGTGTACGTGATACATCTGTCGTTCTCTCCCGTCCCTTTCAACTTTCTAAATCCTAACAAAAACTCTACCCTAGTTCTCTAAGGGTTTTACAAATTGTTTATTGCCTTAACTACATTTTTTTGTTTTTGTTTTTGTTTAAAGTATTTCTTTGTCGGCTTTTACTAAGTCAACTTTTGGAAGTATTTCTTACTGCTAAAGTTTAGTTTATTATTATTATTATTTGTATTAATTATTAATATTTATAAATTTAACATTATAATATATATATATATATATATATATATATATATATATATGTATATATATATATATATATATATATGTGTGTGTGTGTGTGTGTGTGTGTATATATATATATATATATATATATATATATATATATATATATATATATGAAAATAACTAACTCAAATGGGGAGCTAAAATTAACAAAATTATATACAGTAATTAATAATTTTTGGTTGTATGGGAGCCTAAGAGAAAGTATGGTTGAGCGTGCTGGCTAGTGTGTGCGTGGGCTCAATACATGTTTGTGTATGTTTTTTTTTGGGGATTTTGTTTTCGTTTCTCTTGATAGTTATGTGTATGTATTTGAGTGATTTTCTGTTGTTTTTGTTTTCGTAATTATATGTATATATTTGAGTGATTTTATGTTGTTTTGCCTTTGTAGCTATGTAAATGTGATTATGTGGTTTTGTGTTAATTGTAGATTTCCATCTTCGTAGTTGTATGTGTGTGTGTGTGTGTGTGTGAGTGTGTGTGTGTTCGTGTGTGTGTGTGTGTGTGTGTGTGTGTGTGTGTGTGTGTGTTTGAGTGTGGGTGTGTGTGTGTGTCTAAAGTTGACTACAATTGTACACATTTATTCCTTGAATGTATTTTAATAGATATATAAATTATAAGCTCACCGAAATATAGAATATATCAACACGATGTCAGTATTTAATAATTTTGCTTTTAGTATTCATCATCGTATATCTCTCCTTTGACCTTAGTTTTTATTATAATAAGA
>JBAIZL010000004.1:165327231-165372231 GCA_036971475.1 Prosapia bicincta
TCAGCAGACATGGTAAGCCACAATTTCAAATCACGTCAAGGGACTGTTGTGACATCAAGCGACAGTTTATCGAGTGATGGTATGTAACGTACTAGGTTACTTGGGAAATGAAAATATAAAGTTTTATATTACAATGTTATACAATTTATTAATCAGTGACAAATTACAAAAGAACAAAGACAGCAATGTGTCGAGTAATTTACTTTTAATTACTGCTAGTTATTCCATACATTTTAATTACTTATTAACCTTTAAAATTATATTTATATCGACAAGATAGTAACTTCAGTTTTTCCAAATTAATTTTGAATTTTTATTCAAAGAACAATTTCTACCGTTCATATGTTAACCGTTTATCATTTAAAATTCAACTTAGTTAATATTAAAATACATTTTCTTTATTATTATTTAAAACGTACCTGATTGTGCACATCACTTATAAAACACTTTAAAACATATTAAACATTGCCCATGGCTTTTGGAATCACTAAACACTTAACACATTGCTCTTGCAAATCCGCGCACTTAAACAAAAATTATATAAATTTTATTTATTTGAACTATATGAATAATCTTTTTTAAGAGTGTTACAGGTAAATAAAGCTATTTTAATCGATTTTAGTTACAAAAGCTCCAGTATTGTGAATGTATGTACATTGAAACTAAGGAGTTACACTTGGTAAGAATTATAAAACATTTTGGAGTATCTACAAATATCCGAATACAAAACTCCGAAATAATTCTAATTATATGTTCGCCTGACTTGTTTTGAAACAAAAGTTGAGCCTGTGCACGCTTAAATTGATAAACAATTAAATTAATTAAAATATAATACCCAATTAGTTTACACGTACCTAGGTGAGTTTAGCAATATCAACACGCTTGTTTGCTCTTGCTCTTTTACCTATTCGTTTGTTGAAATTACATTTTTATTAACTTATTACTTACCTTCCATTATTTGTGCATATTGTTCTTTACCAAATGTGGCATAGTACGGTAGCAATTGAACAGTTGTTACATAAACAGTGCGTTTGTAAAGAAGGGTTATGTTTACTTTGAGTTACTGAATATTTTGTTTTTAACATTATTTATGGTTTTCGACAGTTAAAACTACTTTATTCTATTTAAGAATGTATTTTTCAAAAACACGTTTTATAAAAAATAACAGTTGGATGAAAAACGGTAAACTTTCAAATATATTAACAATTTTTAAAAATTTCACTACTTGCGTTAATTGAGGCACTACATTAAAAACCGGCTTTGAAAATGTTTCAACTTGTGCTAATATGTTTACACATTTAGTTATAATAGTTCATTATCGATGAGAGTGATAAAACATTATTAAATATTATTTGTCCCCTGAAAGTGCTTCCTTTCGTTATCTATAACTTTAAATGTTAAATAAAATTATTACAATTATATAACCTGAGTTTTCTCTTTAATACAATATGGGTTATTGATCAGACTTGTTTAACTAAAATCTACCTCGTAATCCAGACTCGACATAAATCTCTTATTTAAAACAATAAATTAAACTGTAAAACTTTTCCCTCCTGCCTTCGAATTTATCCTTTTCAATTATAGAACAAACATTCAAACCTAAAATAAAATTACTTAAACAATCGGAAACCATATTTGTCACTTGACAAAATACTAACCTAACCAAAACCAATAAAAGTTCATGTAAATGTACAAGTTAAATGTTTCTTTATGAAACAAAAATAAGCAATATTAAATTTTTGTATACATATTTTACAATGCATGCAATAAGTTATCCAGTTAGGTTGGGGTTACAACCATAAAGCAATAAACTTGTCACGATTACATTTGATAACTGTAACTTGGTATTAAGACATTATGTTGTAATTTTTATAAACAAACCTAAGCTAAACAAATACGTTTTTTGCAATTTTAACCGTAGATTACTTTTGCCTCGTCAAAATTATGGCGCTCCGTTTCACAAATTGTTATGTGGGACAAAAGAGAGGTTCACGCGCATCCACCTTCTCAGTACCTTCTTACCTACAACAGCCGATGTCAAATGCACAGTTTTGCCGCTAAAGTTTGCTTACCAAGTATCCACGTACATAGTTTCCAAGTGTAACAGAGCTCGCGTCGTCATTTTGACGATACTTAAGTGATCGTGTGACTTTTTATGTGTGTGTACTCTTTACATTTTGTAGTTTTTTACTCACATAGGCTTAGGTTTTGTTACTATTTGTGATGGTTTGTGTCGCTGAGTATGTTAAGGGGGGATTTATAATTGAGACGAGAAAATTTGCTGTCGAGGAAGATCGTAGAAACACTCTAATAAGAAAATATCTTGAAGATTCTAGTGATGAGGAATTTTGTGAACGTGCTTCTATCTCAAATAGGTGTCCAAATGATAGTGACAATGACGATGTATTAGAAGGTAATCATGTCATATATACGGACTCGGAATAATATAACTCGGAATACAAACGCCTATGTAACTCACGTTGCCGAAGTTGGAGCTACAGCAACGAGTGAATAATCAGACAGTAAAACTGAGTATCGATCACGCAGGAATAAAAAACACCATGAGTAAACTCAGGAGAACTTACACCATGTGAACCTCTTCGACACTCCAAGTGACACCGATTCTCCACCTAGTGTCGTTTCTCTACATCGATCCTCCACCTAACGTCTACTCTTCACCTCATGTCGATCCTCCACCTAATTACAATCCTCTATCTAGTGTAAATGCCACACCTAGTCGTGAAGTTAATCTTAACCTATTTATCTCTCAAACTGGAGCTAAATATAATTATCTATGAATGACTCATCCTGTTCCAGTTAATATTTGCGCTCGAATACGTATCATTGTGGGCGGTTTCAAAACGGGATTTTGTGGGAACTGTACTAGAATCACCTATACCCCACAACGCTATACCCATATCAAGTTTTCTTCAGATCTTCGACTTAGCAATGGAGGTAACTGAACCGTAAATGTGATATCGTCTTGAAACGCCCAACATGTGGAAAAACGCAAAATCACAGATTTCTAAGTTACTTGTAATCAAAGCCACCCAGCAGCTCCAAAGCAAGCAGGAGCCAGAAAGACTTGTTATTTTTATACAGCAGCTATCAGAAGGATGATCACTAGCACACTGCAACTACCCAGTATGTGCACAACAACGAGCTATGTACTGTGTAGAGTGTGGCAGCAAGTAAAACAGCTTGTTTGAGCTGTAAATAATTCCGTTTTTAATTTATCCACCAAGAACATCAGGGAATTAAAAAACTCTTTCATTTTATTGAAAACTCGGTCATTTGTTACATTCTACGTTTTTTTAAAATAAAATATGTTTAACATTATTTTAGAAGGACTTGAACATTGGCATTTCACTATTTTATTAAAACGCAGTCGTGATGATTAATAATATTTTTTCCTAATGGTAGGATTCTTAGCTACTAAAATATTTTTTCCAAGGGTTAAAGAAGTATGTAATAATACTACTTTTAAGAAATTAACAAAAAAAAAACATTATTTTGTCAAACAAAAAACAAATTGAAATAGTCAAACTGCGATACATCAGTAATTGTGTGACAAAATTTAGACTTAAGTAATCTAGGGTTGAATAAAATTATGTAAAATTATAATTTACAGGGAAAAATCAATAAGCTAATTAGAGCTTAGATAGTAAGAACATTTTAGTACGGTAAATATTAGAAGAGTTCACTCAAAATCTCCCTACACACTAGTCAATTGAACTTTGACAGGGACTCTTCGTTTAATCCTTTTCAACCCTTTCCCATTCAAAGTTACCGTTTACAAAAGAATTATTATTTTGTAACTAAATCTATTGTTACGAATACTACCCGTGTGTTATTATTTAGGAAAATCTCAGCGAGACCTCGGTTTAAAGCACTTAACTGCCTCCGTACACTCTTCCCATCCTACTAGAGGGTCAATAGCAAGTCCTCACTGGCAAACCACTTTCTTCTGAAGGGCCCAGTCCAGAGCACACAGAGTTTATCTCTTTTTCTTCGTAGCACCTAGTGCACTCAAGACAAATAGGTCTTCGTTTCTATTGAAACCTCCTTACATCCCATCGACTTTAACCAGTTCCACCATGGTTCTAAGTTAAGACCTACTCTCCAAGGACGCATTCCACTCTTCCCTGCACAGAGTGTCAATGTGTGATTGCGTCCCTCTTCAGACGGCGTATCTGCTGTACTCATAAAAGGGCCTTAGGTGCGACACCCTTGCTTAGCTATAGAGCTGGCGCTGGCTGCTTATATAACTTTCAGAGCTACCTGATTGTCAGTGAACATCCAACTAGTCTGCCAACCCCTATTATTTCCTCAACACATAGTTTTATTCTGCGTAATTTCATTCCAAGATAGAAAACTAAATTGTAGACGTAGATTCCACAAGTAGACAGAACCTGTCTCGATGGCTCTGTCCACTAATGACATCGTTAGTATATTTCAAATTACGTAATCCCTAATATATTACAATAAAATTTATATATTTCAATATCTTCTATTAGTACACACTCTCTTTATATATCTTGAACCAATTTTCAATTGTTAATAAAATAATTTTTATTCATTTACTCAAGTTCAAATAGATTGGTTTCAAACTTATAAGGGATGGCACTTGATGTTGGTAGAGTTTTTTTTTTAAATAATAATTTACTAATTAAGTTTAATAATGAAATTGTTTTAGTTATATATGGGAAAGAAACATTTCACAAAAGGGCAAGGTATGCAATGTATCTATTTCGTCCCATTTGGCTTTAATTATGTGATAACATATGTTTTCCTAAAACAACAGATTTTATGTTATAGGTAATATAGTAGAACCACTGTTTCGTCGCATAGGTCATGTTAATTTATTGTTAATTGTAATTATTTAATAAAAAGTTACTAAAATTAAATTTTGTTTGTTGACCTAAGTAGGAATTAACTTTTAAAATTCTTGATTAATGTTACTTGTTAAAAAAAACTGGGATAAGTATTCCAGTCTGTTAGTGGGTTTCGGTTAGGTTTTTCTTTTTCAAAAATAACAACGCTATTTATGCATTCTGATAGTACATGAATTTATATATATCATAGGTAATAGAATCGGAGCGGAAATATTGTTTGAAGGGCATGAGAGTGTTCAACTATTATCATGATAATTAGCCGTAAAAAATATTTTTTCGTTAACTTTATGTTTTAACTCTATGTCTAGTAATGCTTAATATGTGCTAATGTAATGATAGTTTTCATTTTGTTTTAAAATTGAGTATGAATGTACTAAAACAAAGTGTTTATTTGAGCTTTGAACATGTCTTTTGTTTGGATAGTAAATAACAAAATTAGGCGCCTTAAGGCACTTCAACTCATGAATTATTCCTGACGTTTCTGTTCTACTCAATATGACGTCACGTTATCCCCTGGAGACTGCGAGGCAAAGCCAACCCTTTGTATAATTAACGCCCAGCGTTATGCTTTAACCAAACCCAACGCCACATTTTAGATATTTTTTTTACAAACGTTATATCATATACTATGTTGGGTATTTTTATCCTATATTATTCATCTCGAAATCATTGCGTTACTGGGAAGAGGGATTTATTAAATAACCTATAAATCCGTCGGTGATGTGAGGGTATCTGTAATACAGCTGCTATGCGTATACTTGTAGAATAGCCTTTCCTAATATAATCATCTTCATCTCCGTTAAGAATACTTGTATGGATTTGAGTACAGTTTTCCGCCTTTCCTTGCGTTAAAATATTTTTTATGTAGAGGCGTTTCGGAATGATTCCATTCTCAAAACTTTTATTAGTACTTCCATTAAAACTGAATGGAAGTTGCTTAATACTTCTCTAATTAAAAGTTATGAAAATGGCGTTATACTGAAACGAGTCAAAAATAAATTAACGTTAGGAACGGCAGAATAGTACTAGGTGTATAAAATAGCACTAGCTTACTATATTCATTGTAGTGAGAAAATGTAAACTGTTTTATAAAGAAATATTTTCTTTATACAGTTTGTTGTGTATCGCTGTACTACAGTTTTCAAATTTAATCTCTTGTTTATGGCTTGGATCATTTAACTCAGTCTTTATGATGTAAAACAAATTATTTTATTTTTGGATAGTTTAGGGACTTTTGTAATTACTTTGTAAGTTATCGTTGCCAAAAAAATATTCTATGCTTTTAGAATTTTTAGGTTCAATATTATTTTTATTAAAAGATTGATTACTCTTAAATTTGTATTATTTATGAATTGATCGTCATTAATTGTGCTTTTTGCGGAATTTTTTAAAAATTGGTTTTTACAAACGACAAAAAATTTCAATGAAAGTCAGAAATTTGTAAGTTAGATAGTGCGGGTAATGTAAAGTCTGAGTTAGACACTGAATATATGTAGAGGGGAGTTCTGTATAGCGCTGAACCTAGGGTGGGTGTCGTACAGGGCGTTTGGGGGGAATGTTGATCCTCTGGTAGTTTCGTTGTTCAAGGAGGAATGCTCTCATACGCAGGACTGTAAATTCTCCATGACATTCCCATCTACCCTCTTGCACTATGATGGGACACTAACTCTTCTATATCTCTATCTTCTTTCATCTCGGAGGTTTTCGCAACACATTGGTGATGTATCGGGCTGGGGTCATGAGTTAGAGTTAGTTTCGCAGGAGTCGTGGTCTCACATGTCTGACTTTAGATTCTCCCCAAATATAGGTGGAATATATGTGACTTGGAGGTAAGGTTCAACAGAATAGGCTTTTCTGATTCGCCATTATTCTCTTCTTCAACTATTCCCATTCATTCTGGCAGGGTGTTTATTGCTGGCGAACAAGATATATTATGAGCCATAAAGACTGGCTTGGGAGCATCTCCTCTTGCGTGAGCGTGATTACATCTGTTCTTAAAAACTTTTCAGCAACTACGCATTGATTATGCTGATGATAATGTCAGAATTTAAAGACGCTGAAGATAGTGTGTATAATAATACGTGTATGGTGCGGACCACGTAATCATGCACTTGGCTTTGAGAGATCGAAGTAGATGAAACTGCGAGGTAAAGGGTTAGAATATTATGTAACATTATAAGAACATTATAATTATTCCTACAAACATTATAAGAGAGACGGTTAATGTTAGATAAATTCTATGATAAAATAGCTCCGGTATTATATAAAGAAAAACCTTGAAGTATGTGTAGACATATTGGATACAAGAGCTGTTGATGCGTAGAATATTATCAATATGTAAAATGTTTTCAGAAATGGTGGTATACAAGGAATCTCCTGCGATATCTTAGGGCAGGGAGCACGGTTACGTGGTCCGCGCTATAGCCTAAAAATGATCCATGCCTATCTTGATGATTATACAGTGAGTGCTTTACGTAACAGGACCCTAACTTAGGAGTGTAGTAGAGGAAGGAAGAGGGACAAGGAATGAGGAGTTGTTTAGTTGATATTTTGAGGTGATTGTGATGGTACCTGAACAACCTAAATACTAACAGGATACAACTTATATATATATATATATATATATATATATATATATATATATATATATATATGTGTGTGTGTGTGTGTGTGTGTGTGTGTGTGTGTGTGTGTGTGTGTGTGTGTGTGTGTGTGTGTGAGTGTGTGTGTTAAACAAACTTTAGTTTGGTTTAACATGAAGGGTGAAAACAAAGGCAGTAGGAAAGGGCATTATGTGAGAGAAGACATTATGAGGTATCTAACAGTCCAGCTAGGCGGAAAGGGATGGGAATAATGACTCAGGAGTAGGATCAATGGATAGTGGAGCAAAACAGGAACCACAAAGGTTATCTCTCGTGTATGTTTACACTTTATAATAAATAAGCAAAGCTCCAGTGTATATTTTGTAAAGCATAAGATCCATTTATAATACAAACATAAATGAACTATGAAACTTACTTCAAATTAGACGAGAACAATTCTAAACAAAGCGTAATCTAGGAAAGCTTGAAATATCTCGCGTCTTGCTAAATTATTTCTAAAGCGTCTGTATACAAAAGAGATGATTGTACTATGTGACGCGTCGGATCATTACGTCACGAGCTAACTCTGACGTCATTGTTCCTCGCCTCTGTTAACTGCGACGATAGCAAACTCACTTATTAGCCTGCATTACCTATTAGGAGATGCTATAACACGTTTAATGGCTTAAGATTCATTAATGCTAAGGATTAGCTCCTTACTATTTAGTCCGCAAAGACCTTAGGCGTTTCGAACCACTTCCAGAACATAAATATGATGAAGGCTATGTGTATTCTTGTATGGAATATTTTAAAGAATTGTATCTAAAGAATACTAATTTGTTATGATATATCAGTAAGTAATTTGATTGTTCATCATGATAACTTTGTACAAGGAACTACCATTCATGAAATAACGACTTTCCAATTTTGTATTTTTTTTTGTATTTATAGCTCACGCTACTTATATTGCATGCAAAAGATTCCGGTGTAGGTAAACCTCAGAAACAGGAATAAGTAATAAAATTTGGCGGATACGATCGAAAAATTAGTGTTTTCTTTACATTTAATGTGAACTCGGTTTTACAATTTAATTTTTATTTTGAGTATCATTATTACCTGCCTGTCCTAGCATTGCACTCCCCCTGACGAGTTTCGGAGCACCTCCGCCAGTCATAACTTAATAGTAACTCGGGAGTTCCTAATATATAAATTTAATTTGTGTATAAAACATTCTCTTTGTAACAGGCAAAAATAATAATGTTATTACACAATAACATAGACGTAGACAACAATAATAGTGGATTATATTTAATATAGGCCTAACGTATAATAATTTGCTATATAATACCTTCCATGATATTGTTAAAGTAATATAAATAGATCGGTCAGTGTACCTAGACAATTGCTAATGTCTGTGAGGAAGATTCATTTACCGCTATAATAGTTCCTGACTGGACCGACAACACTTACATACATTGCCTCACATCGAATCCCTTGTGATTATTTGCCAACAAAAGCAATAATTCAATATCACTGCCTAGGCTGGTAGATGTTTATAAAGCAACTCCTCTCCTCCCTTCAACGAAATTCAATGTACATAACTACCCCAAACTCCAACCCTCAACTCTCGCGGGACGGGGTGGCTGTGATAGCAGTTGAAGTTTCACAGCTTGTATTTTCAATGACATCTTTACAACTTCAGTTAGAAACATGTATTCACCATCAGACTTTTAATTTGCAATATCTTTTAGTTTAGAATAATCTCACGCCATGTTTATAGTCTGTAGACGTATTAAATTGTTAACTGTTTCCAAGTTTTAGTTCCGGGTATTATTTTTTCGATAACAATGCACAATTTTAAATATTCCATTTATACATTTATTATATTTTATTACATTTATAAATATTTTGGTATTTGAGTTTACTGTAGGTGTTAAATGTTTGAATAGTTTTATACAATATCTTGATTGAAATTAATTGGTTTTATGTATTGTCGAACTATACATTAGTTGACAAATACTTAAACTATTAAACGGTTTAAATTATTATAAGAATTTCACAATATATAAATATAACTTATATTTTATTTGTCTTGAAATAATTATTAATTTATATTGAAATAGTCTTGTAGTAATCTATTCTAAAAACGATTGCTTTGGAACAGAAATTTACATCAAAACGTAAATACAATATTTTTGTTGTTTAGGAGGTTAAATGTATTTATAATTTAAAATTATACAACAGTTAGTCCTAATTATTATTAACCACTTACATATTAACATTTATTATAGTGGGCGTTATAAAAAAACTAATGATTTTCGTCTAATGGTGGTATATTTCTGCATTGTTGCACGCTTTGATAGCTACCACGGTCTAATAAATTCCAACAATGGAAAACCCTCTATTTATCTTTTGACGGACAGTTGTCATTTATCCACCGCTAACTCTGTTAATGGAAAATGTGACGTAAGTGGGGCTAAATACCAACGCCGATACAGAAATGTACTTAATTATAAAACTTTAAACTTCATGGTGTAGATTTTATTATTAATTAAAACGATCTAAATAAATTTATAAATAGTTACATTTATTTATAATGCACAGAAACACTGAAATGGATTACAGGAAATCCAGTATATAGTTAGTTAATTTTATTGTGAAAATAATTTAAAAATATTTAGATATACAAAACATAGGTACTTATTATCTGGTACAGAAGGCTATTGTGGCCCATTAATCGGAATAGTGAGTTGAGCCTCGACAATAAAACGCTAGTAAACAAGCAAGTGCGCAAGCCAGTAGGACATAAAGCAAGGGTTGCCAATATAGGGATGCACCAAGAACACAATCTGCAAGTTATTGAGCGCTCAAACATAACGTTTTTAGCTATAATGAGGGAATTAAAGTACGTCAGACACTCTGCTATACATTGAGACCTAACGATGGAGAGCTTGAGAGAGGAGGCCGCAACTGCAGTAGTGAATCCTTTCCAGCGGCTCCATCAACACATGAACGCAAAGTGAGGGCTCTATGGTACGTCAGAAGGTCTGCTATAAATAGAGACCTCAAGGTGGAGAGCGTGAAAGAGGAGGCCGCAACTGCAGCAGTGAATCCCTTCCAGCGGCTCCAGCAACACATGAACCCATAGTGAGGGCTCTATGGTACGACTGAAATACTGCTATAAATAGAGACCTCAAGATGGAGAGCGTGAGAAAGGAGGCCGCCACTGCAGCAGTGAATCCCTTCCAGCGGCTCCAGCAACACATGAACCCATAGTGAGGGCTCTATGGTACGACTGAAATACTGCTATAAATAGAGACCTCAAGATGGAGAGCGTGAGAGAGGAGGCCGCCACTGCAGCAGTGAATCCCTTCCAGCGGCTCCATCAACACATGAACCCATAGTGAGGGCTCTATGGTACGACTGAAATACTGCTATAAATAGAGACCTCAAGATGGAGAGCGTGAGAGAGGAGGCCGCCACTGCAGCAGTGAATCCCTTCCAGCGGCTCCAGCAACACATGAACCCATAGTGAGGGCTCTATGGTACGACTGAAATACTGCTATAAATAGAGATCTCAAGATGGAGAGCGTGAGAGAGGAGGCCGCCACTGCAGCAGTGAATCCCTTCCAGCGGCTCCAGCAACACATGAACCCATAGTGAGGGCTCTATGGTACGACTGAAATACTGCTATAAATAGAGACCTCAAGATGGAGAGCGTGAGAGAGGAGGCCGCCACTGCAGCAGTGAATCCCTTCCAGCGGCTCCAGCAACACATGAACCCATAGTGAGGGCTCTATGGTACGACTGAAATACTGCTATAAATAGAGACCTCAAGATGGAGAGCGTGAGAGAGGAGGCCGCCACTGCAGCAGTGAATCCCTTCCAGCGGCTCCAGCAACACATGAACCCATAGTGAGGGCTCTATGGTACGACTGAAATACTGCTATAAATAGAGACCTCAAGATGGAGAGCGTGAGAGAGGAGGCCGCCACTGCAGCAGTGAATCCCTTCCAGCGGCTCCAGCAACACATGAACCCATAGTGAGGGCTCTATGGTACGACTGAAATACTGCTATAAATAGAGACCTCAAGATGGAGAGCGTGAGAGAGGAGGCCGCCACTGCAGCAGTGAATCCCTTCCAGCGGCTCCAGCAATACATGAACCCATAGTGAGGGCTCTATGGTACGACTGAAATACTGCTATAAATAGAGACCTCAAGATGGAGAGCGTGAGAGAGGAGGCCGCCTTTGCAGCAGTGAATCCCTTCCAGCGGCTCCAGCAACACATGAACCCATAGTGAGGGCTCTATGGTACGACTGAAATACTGCTATAAATAGAGACCTCAAGATGGAGAGCGTGAGAGAGGAGGCCGCCACTGCAGCAGTGAATCCCTTCCAGCGGCTCCAGCAACACATGAACCCATAGTGAGGGCTCTATGGTACGACTGAAATACTGCTATAAATAGAGACCTCAAGATGGAGAGCGTGAGAGAGGAGGCCGCCACTGCAGCAGTGAATCCCTTCCAGCGGCTCCATCAACACATGAACCCATAGTGAGGGCTCTATGGTACGACTGAAATACTGCTATAAATAGAGACCTCAAGATGGAGAGCGTGAGAGAGGAGGCCGCCACTGCAGCAGTGAATCCCTTCCAGCGGCTCCAGCAACACATGAACACATAGTGAGGGCTCTATGGTACGTCAGAAACTCTGCTATAAATAAAGACCTCAAGATGGAGAGCGTGAGAGAGGATGTCGCCACTACAGCAGTGAATCTCTTGGAGATGCTCCAGCAACTCAAGAACCCTACAGCTCTACGGCTGGTTCACAGGTCGACCTAGGCGGACTAAGCCTTTGGACCTAGTACCAAAGCAACACTAAATGCACGCATCATCAGTACTAGAATATTAAGTCTTGGGCGTTCACTGGAACAAACCTGACATTTCAGGTTTCTATCTCAGAAAGCCAGCTACTAGATTAGGTCTCGTCTAAGTTGTAGCAAAAAAAAGATAAAATTTAATAGAAAATCTTAGATACACTTTTTGAAATAGTATATCTTTTAAAATCCTTTTGTAACTCAGCCCCATAATATTTGTTATGTTATTTCATCTATTGAAAGAACAATAATATTTTCATACATGTGTGAATAGTATAGACTAATAATACATTAAGTTTTATTGGAAGTGGCCTGTAACCCCTGAGGATAAATCATCGTGCGGGATCACAAATGGGTGCAAAATAGAGTTATAAAATATCTGGTTTCGTATATAAGATGGTTATTATGGCATCGTGTGAGAAGGGTCATTTACCAAATAAGGATCAGTAGTTAGAAATAAAGCTGAGCCTCGATTATCCGAGTCCTGACCAACCTGCTTCTGGATTAACCGAACTAAAAATGCACAGAGTTTATACACATTTTCCCTGTCGGAATGCTTTGAAAGCTACGTTTAAAGTTCCGTTTTAAATTTATGTATGCCTTTCTTTCATTTTGTATTTTTATTTTCCGTCATTTTTCCCTTCATAATAGATGTGGGTCTATTTCTTCAGTCTTTCTACTGCAAAAAAGCGAAATCCATACAGTTTTGATTTGATACTGCATCCTTGGGGAAGATTGGGGTAAATGAACCATTATACTGTGTAATGTCTGGATGCTATAGGCCACTTGATTTAGTCATCATTGCAACGGGCATCCTTTCCGGATTCTCGACCATTTAACCTTGCACTTTACCTTGATAGATCGCAATAGGCGACACTGGTGGTGAACAGTATAAATACTTTCCTACAAACATGTTAAGGACTGTCAATATACTGACTTGTACGAGACGGATGAATTCCATGATAAATTAGCCTCCGCTTGAAATAACAAACAATCTTGAAATATATGTAGACATATGGTATTATTGGAAACCTTCTAAATTTAAACAGTTACAGCCAGACGAAAGTTTCCAAATTCTTCATAGGCTACCCTACATAACATTTTGTCTACTTTTAGGTTATATAACCCCCTGGAAAATTTTGTTTATTTTTGCATTCTTACAAAAAGTATAAATTCAACTATAAATAGAGTCTTAACCAAACAAAAATTAATTACTATTCATAATTTTTAAATTTCCATATCAACTCACATAATTTAATCAAGTATATCTTTAATGTTCTTCTACAATTTTAACAATTCCTTATTTCATATTTAAATAAACTTTATTTAATTTTATTTCACTGAATTTTTCTTTATTTTAGAAGGGACGTAATTTTAAGCCAATACATTCATACTGTAAATGCACAACTTCTTCAGATAGTTCTACAAACCTCCGGTACGAAGCGCTGTACACTGCATTCCTGTACTTGAAGCAAAATTCAATCCTGTACTTTTGTGTGAATAAAGAGATATGATATTATTTCATTATAATGAATAAAATATTAATAATAATAAAAATAAGGGGGAATACTTTATTTATTCCTTTCTTATTCATTATCTCATATTTCTGTAAGCAAACAATGAGAACGTTACACACACAATAACGTCAGCGCCTTTGTATTCTATAAGGCTTTACAATGCAAACATAATTAAATTCTATTTCCCTTACATGAAATTCAGTAAAACATTGTACAGAGGTAAACAGTGCGATGTGTTTTTGTTGTGTAACTGGCCTCTTGGACTTTAGGAATATGAAACCCATGAATACAAAATCTACAATATCGCAATTACTGAAACACGTTGTCTCCTCGAAATTTGCTCACTATGTGAGTGGTTGTAACGAAATAAAAATTGTTAATTAAACAAATATTTCCGTGTTTGTACGTGTATGTATGTGTGTATGTGTGTGTGTGTGTGTGTGTGTGTGTGTGTGAGTGTGTGTGTGTGTGTGTGTGTGTGTGTGTGTGTGTGTGCGCGCGCGCGTGCGTGTTGTCTAAAATTCCATTCTTTTATAATATCACTCTACTTAGTTTCGTCGAGACCTTCGTATTTAACTGAGCTCACTCACAAACTATATCCCTTGCTTCATACTTCAGTGATAGGTGAATCTCTCTCTCCCTCTCTCTCTATCTCTCTCTCTTCCTCTCTCCCTCTCTCTCTCCCTCTCTCCCCCTCTCTCTCTCCCTCTCTCTCTCTCCCTCTCTCTCTATCTCTCTCTCCCTCTCTCTCCCTCTCTCTCTCTTACTCTCTCTCACTGTCTCTCTGTACACTTACACACACACACACACACACACAAAATTGTTTATCAAATAATTTTATTTAAACACAAACATTGAAGAAAGTAATTATGAAGTTATTATGTCTATAGATTAAAGTATCTACACAGGCTATATAAATGGAGGGAGAGAGAGAGAGAGAGGGAGAAAGAGAGAGAGAGAGAGAGAAAGATGAGAGAGAGAGGGATCGAAATATATACACTATCAATAAATAATAATAATAATAAAAACGCACGCAACATATTGAGAGAAATGAAACCACGTTCGTATTTTCCCATCAGATTGAATTTCCATGTTTTGCAGTGCCGTGTTTGTTGGGAGGGACAGAATGTATAATTAATAAGAAAATATTTTCATACCTACAGGATTTAACTATTACAAAACTCCTCTATACAAACGTAGTTATTTGTGACGTTTTTAAACACAGGACGCAATTATAAATTGAAATAAAACCGGGAATGGTACGTATCTGCACACTAAGACTACACAAGCTTTAGTCTGGAAGTAAACCCAATAGGAAGAGGTGTTTATAGAAAGGGAGTCTGCGAGAGGTAAGAAAGTACTGCACGATTCCTTTTGCTCTAGTATAAACAGCACAAGCTCTAAGCTGTTTAAAATTTTAAAATATTATAAACCAAAATGTAGATCTACTATTTGTTAATACCGTTGTTCGTTCATGTTGATATTTTTCGGATGGTATTGATTGTGTTGGTGAAACATGCGTAAAAGGTTTTAAATTGGGGGGAAATGTATAGTCACAATTGCGTGAAAAATATTTTATAGGCAACATTATAAAATCCTACCAGAAATTTTAAGTTTATTTTGTTTTTAAATATATTATTATTCCAATATATTAATTCAACATTACATTTAAACTAAGAACCTTGTTGCGAAACTCCTGTTACAGTGACATTCAAACGTTCTTTACAAAATGATGAGAGAACGTTGGGCTTTATTCAGTAGGCCTACAACAAATTGCTAAATACTCCACTCCCATCCTGTGAAAGCGTTTTAATAACATAGTCATCATCATCAGTGAGGCTTTTACTGTTGGAGAGGTTTTGGAATCACTGATGATGTAAGTAACAGAATCACGTGGGTGTAGAGGGTTTACAGATGTGAGTCTGTGTACAGCTATTCTTCATCTTACATCAAAATTCAACTTAAATAATAATAATACGCAGTTAGTCTTTTGCGGATATTGAGGATAGTAACTTTACGACTGAAACATACTTGACATTTTCATAACAAGTAAATATCATTCGAGGGATATGGGCGAGTCCAATAACACTTTATTATAAGATGGCACGAAACACGATTTATAAAACAAAATGTTAGGGTCAGAATTCTGTATGATGTAAAAGCCTAGAGGAAGCATTTTAAACCGCTATTTTTCCACTTTAACTCTGGTGTTATAGTTGTGCGGAGAGACTGAGGGAAATGCACATGTACATGTATAACATATTTATATTAGAGCAGCTCCATCCCTCCTCATTCAACAACCGCACGACAAGATTGCTTGTAATAGGCACTACCTTCGCATGACCTTGTATAATGTAAGGCTTACAATGGTTAGTCTACGGTTTCCCTCCATTTATGTATCCTCTGTAACTTTAAGGTCTGTGGGTTTAAAAATAACAACAGCCTCAACTCTAACAACAGTCATCAACAACAACAACAACCAACAAAAGCTACAACTATCAACAACAAATACAATAATCATCAACAAAAACAACCAACATAAGCTACAACTATCAACAACAAAAACAACAACCACCATCTACAGAAACAATAATCATCAACAACAGTTATCAACGACAACAGCCAACAAAGCAACAGCTATCAACAACAACAACCACCATCAACAGTAATCATCAGAAACAACAAAGACTATAAAAAACAACCATAATAACCATCAAACATAACAACCAACAAAAATAACAACGACACTCATCAACGATAGCAACAAAAACACACTAACCATCAATAACAGCAACCATAATCAACAACCACCTTCGACAACGTAAACCATCAACAACAACAACAATTCCTAAAATTAACAACAACAATCGACAAGAAAAACCAAAACCCAATATGAACAACAATAACAATCACCAAAACAACAAAACTAACTATCAAAAACAAAAACAATTAACAACAGCCATCAATAATTACAACAGCCATTAAGAACAACAACAAAATAAAGAATCAACAACAACAAACACCAACAACAAATTTGCGGATGATCTTGTTATCTGTAACCGCAACAACAACAAAAAGAGACCACAATTATCAACAACAATTAGGTGGATGATTTTGTGATCTGCAACCGTTATCATTAGCTGTGGAAAATGGACCGCAACCGCAAGGGGAGATCCTAACACCGGACAGTGGTCAGACGCTTAGTTATTGTTAAGCGAATGGCCATTGCCTATTGTTAGTTATTTCTAGTGGCCATGAATAGCAATAGAGTCTCAATGGTCATTGCACTCACAATTTAAAAAGAGTGTTTCTTTTTTCTTAGAAATAAATAAATATATGCACAGTAAAATATAGAAAGCGCTCTATTGGCATTGAAAGACCGTGAATTTAAGAATGCTGATAAACTTGAGTGAAGACATCGAGAGAGTTACCTACTATGTACTTCTACATGAGGCAAAAGACCTAAGCCTAACACACTTATTACACTATATTGTGTATGTACAGTTGTACTGCCATTGGGAAAGAATAATATGGCGTGATTGTTAACACTTAGCTTAGGAAATGTTCCACGAACCATGCCCTGTCTGTACCGAACATTGTGTGTTCCATTTTAAAAATAATATTTTCTTTCATCGTGTTTTGCATATTCGGATAATTGACTTTCGGATAATCGACGTCCCGGCTGTAGGATGCTCAGCTCAACTTGTGAGATTCGCAGGACTACATAGTATTTGTGACTCATATTTGTGACACGGACGTAACAGTAATAATATAAAGAAGTGGATGGATAAAATCAAACTTTGACGTAGACGAAGTTATGTTATATACAGCGTGATCACTAAAACCTAATCAGCTGACGACATTTACTAAAGCTTTGTGGAGATTCTTTTTCCTGGAAAGAAAAACAAGAAACAATAACATCCTAGATTAACCGCCTTCTATCTTGCCATTTTATTAAAGTCTCTGAAGCCATGCGTCACACTTACTCTTCTTCCTTCGCGTAACTTCCTACCTACACGGCAACATATCTCTTAGCGAAAAAGGATGTTTAACCTGAATTCCGACACCATTGTGCATTTATCTTCTGTCTGGGGAGACAATATTTCCGCCTCTAAGTTGTGTGAGTTTACTAGCTTACATAATGCTATGCGATGGATCAAGGACTACCAGTACAGAATGGATTCAAGCGATACAACTTTTGTTAAAAGTTTCAAAAGAGCCTGATTAAATGCGCGGATCGAATTGACGTCACTTCTGAAGACGTGCATGAATGAACTTTAATAAAGTACTACAGTCTTTCAACAAAAGGAATATGAATTTTTTCAATGAAAATAACTGAAAATGATTTTTTTTTATGCGAAATTAATTTTGTAGATGAGAGTGAGAGATTTTAATTTACGTCAGCGTAAAGTAATAATCAGAGCTAGTTTCATACTCAATACGTATAGACCTACACGAACACTAAGACTAACTAAAAAGCTCAATAAAATCAGAAGAAAGTTATTACCTGTAAGATTAATTATATTTGATATTTAAAGGTTCAATAAAGGTCGCTATATAAAAGCAATCTCACAATTTGTTTAAAAATATCCAATAGTAAAATGTGTCTCTTTTAGATTAGATATTGGTAGGTTATTGTAGTACATTATATTACCCCTAATGTAATGGCATGTTATAGAATTTTATTGTCCCAATGTTTATTGAATTTCAAGACATTATAATTTTTTAATGTTTATGTTAATTTCTAGATTTTAATGTTCTATTTTTAATGGAATTTCAAAACATTGTTCTAATGTTTATAACATCTTCTATATTGTAATGTTCAATTATTTATGGCATTTCAAAACATAATAATTTTCTAATGTTATGATATTTTCTAGTTTTTAATGTTCTATTGTTTATCACATTTCAAGACATTATAATGTTTTAATGCTTATGATATTTTCTAGATTATAATGTTGTATTGTTTTTGCAATTATAAGATATTATAATGCCCCAATGTTTATGAACATTCAGGGCATTATTATGTTCGAACGATAATGCGATTTCTAGACAGTATGACATCCTAATGTTGTTATTTCACAAACTTGTAGGGCCCTAATGGTCAATAAAATGTATTTTCTTAATAATCATGTAGTATTAGTAGAAATCGATTGAATTCCTTCTTCACAATAGCTTGTAATGAAACACCATTAATTTGTTTAGAACACAAATTCAACAAGGGACTGAAGATTCACACATGCTGTATGTGTGTGTGTGTGTGTGTGTGTGTGTGTGTGTGTGTGTGTGTGTGTGTGTGTGTGTGTGTTTGTGTGTGTGTGTGTGTGTGTGTGTATGTGTGTGTGTGTGTGTGTGTGTGTGTGTGTGTGTGTGTGTGTGTGTGTGTGTGTGTGTATGTGTCTGTGTGAATGAGTGTGTGTGCTTGTGTGAGTGAGTGTGTGTATTTGTTTGTGTTGTGTGCGCGAGAGAGGTAAAGAGAAAGAGGGAGGGTGAGGGCAAAAGTTATATCGCGAATGTCAAAAGAAAAACAAATTGACTCACTATTATTGAAAGCTAATTTCTTGAATATCAAGAATATCAAGTCAAATAGTGAAACTGATAAAAACCAATTCATTTCTTATTCTGACATTTATAATTTTTAAAATATATTTTAAAATGTTTAAAGTCGTATGTAAGAGTGTATATAAAGTGATTACATATTTTAATTTGTGTAAAATGCTCAGTAAATACTTGCTTTTACACATTTTCCAATCTGAAAGTAAAGCACAATATATATATATTTGGCAGGTTCCATCTGTTATATTTGGCAGCCAGCCATCGCGGGTAGGTCCTGTCGACACAGTGACAAAAATGGTTATCAAATATACGTCAGTGGAAAACGTATTTATAGGAAAATATCCTCGTGGCAAGAGGAGTTGCAAAATATATCGAGAGTTGAAAGTAAATATATGAATGGAACATCTCATTGTGTAGATACACAGATGTAATTATGCATTTAAAGGAAACCAAATGAACTATAACCCAAACACGAGCTTAATTTATTAAACGTTTTGTAAAACGTCAAATGCAGATGAATAGCTGTGAATGTGTCTTTAGAATGTATTTTAAAGTATATAAAGATTGCTTTTTGACACGCTTCAACAATATGGAGCTATAATGATATCTTCAGCAACTGTGGCCTATGTTATAATATTTTAAATAATAAACCCAATAACTACAAAATAACTGTGGTAATTTTGTGGTTATAGGGTTTACTATTTAAAATATTAAAATATGGAGCTAGTTGTAATTAATGCACGCTAGCTCACAATGACCAAAGTATTGACTTATAATATTTACTTGTCGACACTCCGATGATAATGACGTCATCATAAGAGAGTTCAACACACTACAAAATATAATTTACAATTCGATTTATAATATAAGCTTTTACTTTATAAGTTTAACTGGAAAAATTTGTTATAAATATAGTGCTAGTTAATAAAGTAATTTTACCAATCCTTTTAAAATAAATTTAAATTTTCAAGATTTTGACATCTCAATTATTTAAAAGATTGTCATAAATTTTAAATGAAAGTTTCACGCAATCTATTTTCGCCAATGTCTACGATTATACCATACCAACAGTAGCCATGGCCCAAATCAATACTGACTCCTGTAGTCCTTTTAATTTTACAAAATCAAGCTCAAAATTATTTTTAAATTAAAAATTTGTAATTAATTACTACGTAGAATTACGTATGGTATAATATCTTATTTTTATAAATTGATTTCATTTATCGTTATTTTGGAGAAGTGTTTTTACCTTGAAATTAGGTTTCTTTTGTAAAGCTGCTAGACATATTTTTTGGAATAAACTTGTTCAGTTAAAAATTTTTTTTATATGTAAGACAGCCTTCGATAGGATTGGTCAATAAAGACTTTTTGTAATATATGTATATATATATATATATATATATATATATATATATATATATATATCTTTAGTACTATAGGGTAATAAGATTTGAATCTGTGAAAACTATCCTTTTTTCACTTAGTTCCGGATTATTAGATTTTCATTAGGTTATACAGGATGAATTTATTTTATAAACGAAATGAATGATATTTATACTAAGAGTATTATTTTACTAAATAACACCGGTGCAACTTTAAACTTTCGTCAATTTCTTTTATATTTTACAAGCAGGACAAATTCTATCAACAAACCTTTGAGCGGTAGAATGAATAAATAATCTGTGGTAAATATTTGTTTAAGAATCATACATTAAGGTATGACATGGTTAAAACACTAAAACTATTCTGTAACCCTACAATATAGACCTAAATATTTACATTTATGTAAAAAGCAATATAAAATATCCGGTTTAGCATTGAAAATAGTAATACTTGATCGTAGGTCTAGCAAAAACAGGTAATACTTACAAAGGAATGGTATCTACTTTTAAAATGATTTTGATAGGTTATGTAATATGTATAGGTCATTGTTGTTAAATTTAGATAGTTTTTTAATTTTCCGCTAGAATTTATATTCTTATTTAGAGTATCATAATTACCTGCCATTACCAGCATCGGCACACTACTCGTGGCGTTTCGGAGGACCTTCGAAGCTCATAAAAGTCCTGACTGATGGAGGACCTACGGAACGCGTCAATGAGTAGTGTGACGATGTTCGGAATGGCAGATAATTAAGATACTCTAAAGAAGGACATTGTTGAAATAATTTTAAAAAATCCAAGAGTTAATTAGTGCTTTATTGCCAATTTCTAAGTTTCATCATTTTGCTGCTTGTGTTGTTATTTTTGTGTGTGTTGTATAAGTAAATACTGTTGTTTCTTAGTGCTGTTAATATTTTTAAATATTTCTAGATGGTTTTATAAATCTCATACTTTGGTGGGTCATTGTATTAAATTTGTGAATTTTATAAAGCTTTAAATAAATTGAATGAGCATACTACTATTTTTTTTGTGCAATTAAAACCAATGTAATATTGTTTTCAAGCTTGATAAGAGGAAAGAAATAGTTTCCAAAACGTTGCAATAAAATAAATATCTTTTACTCAATTATCAAGCATTTTCTATTTTTTTAAAACTTGATCGTAGTTCTTGAAAATAATGATTATTAAAGAATTTTACTAACAATATTGTAACAATGTTAAGTAAACTATGGTGTAAAGAAGTAAAACTACTGCAAATAACGTGGCAATGTTACACACAAAAGTTCGCGTAAGGACTTAATTTTATTTTAAATTCCTCTGGCTAATTCCTAAACCTACCCCGAGACACCGCCTTACTAACATTAACTAAAAGTGGTGCTCCATGTAAGAGTGTATAACCCTATATAGTAGCCACTTCTGCGTCGGGAATAACATTTATTTACAGATGTAACTTCGGGGCCATGTATATGTTTGGAGAGAAGAAAATTGTTAGAGACATAGCTACAGTATGTTTGGTCATAAGACCAAATCACTATAAAGTGATTAGAATGATTCACTGCTCTATCAATGGTTTCCGTTTCTGAACGTTGGGTTAGAAATACTAACATCTATCTAGCATGATGATGAACAAAAATGGTCCTATACATAATTTTCAAGATGTATAATAGGCATTTACATTTCATATGGGCGATTTAAATGATCATATACAGTACTGATTGAATGTTATCAGGATGGATAGTTACCTCTTGTAGTACAGTTCGAACCACGTAGTCTTATAGTTGGCCTTGAGAGATTGCAGTAGGCGATACGGGCGGGAGATAGTAATAATAATTTTTTACAAACCATATAATAACTGTTAAAACATTGACTTAGATGAAACCGTCAATACTAAATACATTCAATGATAAAGTATATCAGCTTCGGTGTGATATAATGAACAATTTTGAAATATATGTAGACATATCCGATGCTGAAGCGGTTGCTCAATAGAAGATTTTGAATATGTAACGTGTTTTCAGAAGTGGAAGTACACGAAAATTATCGTGTGAACTCTCAGGGACAAGAGCACGTTTACATGGTCGTACCAAACATATTTATGTTATCAAACTCAAAACCATTTAGGTGTTTTAAGATTAACTAAGTTTTAAGATGATATATATATATATATATATATATATACTTATAAAATGCCTTTAAATGAACATAATTTGTTTCTATTGGTTTTATTTAAGATGCATAATATAGATTTACTTTTTTTAGAAAGCGTTGGAGTATTAAACGTAGCGTCTATTGAATGTTTTTAAGATGCATAATATAGATTTACTTTTTTTAGAAAGCGTTGGAGTATTAAACGTAGCGTCTATTTAATGTTTTAAAGATGCATAATTTAAATTTACCTCTTATAAGTCGCATTTAAATGAACACACGTCGTAATTAAACAATGTTTAAAAAACGCGTAATGAATTTATTTCTAAGTAGTACTTAAATCAACAAAGTCTTTTCCTAATGAATATTTTAGAACGGATAGTACAAGCATAATCCTCGGGACGATAGCACTCAGGTACAACTCTCAGCTACAACAGCTTTCGAATCCCTGGAAACAGAGTCTACACATCGTTACAATAATTAATATAAACACAAGAGACAGTCTAAGGTTTCGAGAATTAATTTAGACAAAATATTAACGTCCTAATACTGTTTAATTTATAGTTGTGAGCAGACAGTATTTAAATAATAACGTTACCATTAAGGTGCAGTAATAACAACGACATAAATAAGAATAGGGTAATTAAAATAATGTAAAATTTTAAAATATACTAAACAAATTTATTAATATAAAATTAATGTCATAGAAAAATAAAGTACTACCAGAGGCATAATATTATATAATGATAAAGTAACAGATTATTGATATATTGAGATGAGATACCGGTATATTCGCACCCCTTATGAAGGTAAGGAAGGGCTGTTTGTATAAGAAAGTATATAACACCTCCTAGGTGGAGGAAACCGTTTGTAGGGCAGCACTCTCTATTGGGGGCATAAAGACGTAATCAACTACGCTCTAATTGTAAATACATAATGTCCTGAAGTTTCCGCAAAATTTTCACTATATCATCTATATCTATGTATAAAAGAATTGCTGTCCTGAGTGACTGACGGAGAATCAACGTAGAGTCGAAACTATAAAATGTAGACACTAACATTTTCAGGGTACATTCCGTTCATACCATAGACGCACGCTAAGAAAGGATTTTGGAAAATGTTCAACTTTAAATAATTGCATTTTTAGAACATTTTTATATTATACATGGCTACTTCATTCATCTGTATATACATTGCATATATTTTCGAATAAATATTACGCTATTATAACTTTGTATTCACATTCCATAATCATTATCAATTAATAGTTGTTTTTAAATTTATTAAATTAACATATAAAGTGACAATTTTGAACGAGTGCGGTCAAAGCCGCCAAGGGGCGCTAGTTTACAATAAATCTAGAAAACAATTGCATTAAAAAATTATTTTCAAAATATGGTGGTCCATTTAACATTTTAATCATAATATCAGGTACTTTAGAAATGTATTGAATCAGAACACAAAATAAAAGTTCTTACAAAGTAATAAAATTCTGGAAATCTAGGTAATTTTTACAATTTCGAGTCATAAATAATATCATTAAATTAACTAAGAATTTGAAAATTCAATATTGTATATATTTACCATTTTTAGACAAATTTCTTTAATAAACCAAATTCTGTGTACATATAGTTTAGTTTTGTAATTTTTTTCTATTTAATATGTCAAACACGTTATCGAGATATTATTAACAATGATACCATTTTTACATACGAATATATATCTAAACAATGTCTATTGTACCATTGAAGGAGGGTATGAACTGAATAATCAAATAACATATATCTACTAATTAATTAAAATACAGAATTTTCAACTTGTACACATTTCCCGAGACAAGTGTCCTGATCTAGACTAGTGCTTACATAATAATTTTTTGCGAAGTGTATGATTGCAATTGTTTTCATTAGGCTATATATTTATAATAATTAATGCTCAAAAACCTCTTCACCTCAAATTTTCTTTAATATTTCATCAGGAAAGGCTAAAATAAAAAGTGTGGCTACGAGGCTTCTGACTATTTATTACAATTCTTGAACCACAGTGTATTCCTAATAAATAGTATATACTGATACAGGAATTTCCCTCAATGTTAGATTAGTTACGGTAAGAAATAAGACATCTCCCGAGACAAGCGTCCTGATTCAGACCAAAAGTGAGTGCTGCTATAGGTACATGCTTAAATATTAGTTTAGTCTATATCGGTTGATTTTACATTCGTATTGATTTTAATTGCTTCATCAATTAAAGAAGTATTTCAAATGAATATAGTTAGTAATAACCTATACAAGATAGTATCTATCAGCCATTGTTTTATTTGGACTTATTCCAAATCAAGACCATAAATTTTATGACCATAGTAGCCACGTACAGACTAATTATTAAAGCTCGTGTTTCCACATTTAAATCCATACACTTGATTGTGACTCTTAGCAACCATTTCCATAGTAGCCACGTATAGACTACTTATTAAAGCCAGTGTGTCCACGTCTAAATCCATACACTTGTTTGTGACGCTTAGCACCCATTTCCATAGTAGCCACGTATAGACTACTTATTAAAGCCCGTGTTTCCGCGTCTAAATCCATACAATTGTTTGTGACTCTTAGCCACCGTTTCCATAATAGCCACGTACAGACTAATTATTAAAGCCCGTGTTTCCACTTTTAAATCCATACACTTGATTGTGACTCACAGCAACCATTTCCAAAGTAGCCACGTATAGACTACTTATTAAAGCCTGTGATTCCGGGTCTAAATCCATACACTTGATTGTGACTCACAGCAACCATTTCCATAGTAGCCACGTACAGACTACTTATTAAAGCCTGTGTTTCCGGGTCTAAATCCATACACTTGTTAGTGACTTTTAGGAACCATTTCCATAGTAGCCACGTACAGACTACTTATTAAAGCCCGTGTTTCCGCGTCTAAATCCATACACTTGATTGTGACTCACAGCAACCATTTCCATAGTAGCCACGTATAGACTACTTATTAAAGCCGGTGTTTCCGGGTCTAAATAAATACATTTGATTGTGACTCACAGCAACCATTTCCATGGTAGCCACGTATAGACTACTTATTAAACCCTGTGTTTCCGGGTCTAAATCCATACACTTTTTGTGACTCTTAGCAACCACTTCCATAGTAGCCATGTACAGACTACTTATTAAAGCCCGTGTTTCCACATTTAAATCCATACACTTGATTATGACTCACAGCAACCGTTTCCATAGTAGCCACGTATAGACTACTTATTAAAGAATGTGTTTCCGGGTCTAAATCCATACACTTGTTTGTGACTTTTAGGAACCATTTCCATAGTAGCCACGTACAGACTAATTATTAAAGCTCGTGTTTCCACATTTAAATCCATACACTTGATTGTGACTCTTAGCAACCATTTCCATAGTAGCCACGTATAGACTACTTATTAAAGCCAGTGTGTCCACGTCTAAATCCATACACTTGTTTGTGACGCTTAGCACCCATTTCCATAGTAGCCACGTATAGACTACTTATTAAAGCCCGTGTTTCCGCGTCTAAATCCATACAATTGTTTGTGACTCTTAGCCACCGTTTCCATAATAGCCACGTACAGACTAATTATTAAAGCCCGTGTTTCCACTTTTAAATCCATACACTTGATTGTGACTCACAGCAACCATTTCCAAAGTAGCCACGTATAGACTACTTATTAAAGCCTGTGATTCCGGGTCTAAATCCATACACTTGATTGTGACTCACAGCAACCATTTCCATAGTAGCCACGTACAGACTACTTATTAAAGCCTGTGTTTCCGGGTCTAAATCCATACACTTGTTAGTGACTTTTAGGAACCATTTCCATAGTAGCCACGTACAGACTACTTATTAAAGCCCGTGTTTCCGCGTCTAAATCCATACACTTGATTGTGACTCACAGCAACCATTTCCATAGTAGCCACGTATAGACTACTTATTAAAGCCGGTGTTTCCGGGTCTAAATAAATACATTTGATTGTGACTCACAGCAACCATTTCCATGGTAGCCACGTATAGACTACTTATTAAACCCTGTGTTTCCGGGTCTAAATCCATACACTTTTTGTGACTCTTAGCAACCACTTCCATAGTAGCCATGTACAGACTACTTATTAAAGCCCGTGTTTCCACATTTAAATCCATACACTTGATTATGACTCACAGCAACCGTTTCCATAGTAGCCACGTATAGACTACTTATTAAAGAATGTGTTTCCGGGTCTAAATCCATACACTTGTTTGTGACTTTTAGGAACCATTTCCATAGTAGCCAAGTACAGACTACTTATTAAAGCCGGTGTTTCCGCGTCTAAATCCATACACCTTTTGTGACTCTTAGCAACCACTTCCATAGTAGCCATGTATAGACTACTTATTAAAGCCCGTGTTTCCACATTTAAATCCATACACTTGTTTGTGACTTTTAGGAACCATTTCCATAGTAGCCACGTATAGACTACTTATTAAAGCCCGTGTTTCCACATTTAAATCCATACACTTGTTCATGACTCTTAGCAACCATTTCCATAGTAGCCACGTATATACTACTTATTATAGCCTGTGTTTCTGGGTCTAAATCCATACACTTGTTTGTGACTCTTAGCAACCATTTCCATAGTAGCCATGTACAGTTTACTTATTAAAGCCCGTGTTTCCGCGTCTAAATCCATACACTTGTCTGTGACTCTTAGCCACCGTTTCTATAATAGCCACGTATAGTATAATTATTAAAGCCCGTGTTTCCACATTTAAATCCATACACTTGATTGTGACTCACAGCAACCACTTCCATAGTAACCACGTATAGACTACTTATTAAAGCCCGTGTTTCCGGGTCTACATCCATACACTTGTTTGTGACTCTTAGCAACCATTTCCATAGTAGCCACGTACAGACTACTTATTAAAGCCCGTGTTTCCGCGTCTAAATCCATACACTTGTTTGTGACTCTTAGCAACCGTTTGCATAATAGCCACGTATAGACTACTTATTAAAGCCCGTGTTTCCACATTAAAATCCATACACTTGTATGTGTCTCACAGCAACTATTTCCATAGTAGCCACGTATAGACTACTTATTAAAGCCTGTGTTTCCGGGTCTAAATCCATACACTTGTTTGTGACTTTTAGGAACCATTTCCATAGTAGCCACGTACAGACTACTTATTAAAGCCGGTGTTTCCGCGTCTAAATCCATACACTTTTTGTGACTCTTAGCAACCACTTCCATAGTAGCCATGTATAGACTACTTATTAAAGCCCGTATTTCCACATTTAAATCCATACACTTGCTTGTGACCTTTAGGAACAATTTCCATAGTAGCCACGTATAGACTACTTATTAAAGCCCGTGTTTCCACATTTAAATCCATACACTTGTATGTGTCTCACAGCAACCATTTCCATAGTAGCCACGTATAGACTACTTATTAAAGCCTGTGTTTCCGGGTCTAAATCCATACACTTGTTTGTGACTTTTAGGAACCATTTCCATTGTAGCCACGTACAGACTACTTATTAAAGCCGGTGTTTCCGCGTCTAAATCCATACACTTTTTGTGACTCTTAGCAACCACTTCCATAGTAGCCATGTATAGACTACTTATTAAAGCCCGTATTTCCACATTTAAATCCATACACTTGATTGTGACTCACAGAAACCATTTCCATAGTAGCCACGTATAGACTACTTATTAAAGCCTGTGTTTCCGGGTATAAATCCATACACTTTTTGTGACTCTTAGCAACCACTTCCATAGTAGCCATGTATAGACTACTTATTAAAGCCCGTGTTTCCACATTTAAATCCATACACTTGATTGTGACTCACAGCAACCATTTCCATAGTAGCCACGTATAGACTACTTATTAAAGCCCGTGTTTCCGGGTCTAAATCCATACACTTGATTGTGACTCACAGCAATCATTTCCATGGTAGCCACGTATAGACTACTTATTAAAGCTGGTGTTTCCGGGTCTAAATCCATACACTTTTTGTGTCTCTTAGCAACCACTTCCATAGTAGCCATGTATAGACTACTTATTAAAGCCCGTGTTTCCACATTTAAATCCATACACTTGATTGTGACTCACAGCAACCATTTCCATAGTAGCCACGTATAGACTACTTATTAAAGCCCGTGTTTCCGGGTCTAAATCCATACACTTGTTTGTGACTTTTAGGAACCATTTCCATAGTAGCCACGTACAGACTACTTATTAAAGCCTGTGTTTCCGGGTCTAAATCCATACACTTTTTGTGACTCTTAGCAACCACTTCCATAGTAGCCATGTACAGACTACTTATTAAAGCCCGTGTTTCCACATTAAAATCCATACACTTACTTGTGACTTTTAGGAACCATTTCCATAGTAGCCACGTATAGACTACTTACTAAAGCCCGTGTTTCCACATTTAAATCCATACACTTGTTTATGACTCTTAGCAACCATCTCCATAGTAGCCACGTATAGACTACTTATTAAAGCCGGTGTTTCCACATTTAAATCCATACACTTGATTGTGACTCTTAGCAACCACTTCCATAGTAGCCACGTATAGGCTTCTTATTAAAGCCAGTGTTTCCACGTTTTAATCCATACACTTGTTGTTGACTCTTAGCAACCATTTCCAGAGTAGCCACGTATAGACCACTTATTAAAGCCAGTGTTACCACGTCTAAATCCATACACTTGT
This sequence comes from Prosapia bicincta, assembly GCA_036971475.1. Taxonomy (NCBI): domain Eukaryota; kingdom Metazoa; phylum Arthropoda; class Insecta; order Hemiptera; family Cercopidae; genus Prosapia; species Prosapia bicincta. The sequence continues at coordinate 165,356,909 of JBAIZL010000004.1, forward strand.
TTGTGACTCTTTGCAACCATTTCCATAGTAGCCAAGTGTAGACTACTTATGAAAGCCAGTGTTTCCACGTCTAAATCCATACACTGGTTTGTGATTCTTAGCAATCATTACCGTATTTAAAACAATCTGTATCGTTGGAGGCTATCTTAAAACCAAAGTAAACATCCGAAATTAAATACGTATTGTTTTGCCAAACTAATTATTTATTTATTCATTTCGACGTATATATTATATATGAATGCAAGATTGAGTAACCACTATTTTCGTTCTGGATTCATCAAAAACAATTGAATACTGCAAATCCGTGATATTTGTATTCACTGAAGATTTATACACAACATTTGCTTTACATTTGCGTGACGATCAAGTGACCATTTACTATGAAATTTTAGCAAAAGTATAGAGTTTAAGTATAATTTTTTTTTTTTTGTTCAGTTTTGTAAATTTGGTTTAGTTACTGAAATATATTTAAATAAATACGTATATTTGAGAAAGTTGCATGCACATTTGGCATTAATACCCGCTTCGTAAGCCTAACTCCAATTGCATGGAGAATAAATTTGTATAATGAGTTTTTATTAACTTAAACAATTGCTATAAATTAAACTATTTTAGAAATGAATAATTGATATACTTATTTTGCGTGTCAATAGTTTAACAAAAATAAATATACTAGAAATTTACTATAAAAATCATATAAGTATACATTACTATATGTATTTATTATTATTAATATGTCTTGAAAACTAATCATAATAAATATTAAAAATAACTAATAATAATAATTATTAATAATATTATTATTTTAAGGGAATAATTATATTTAAATATACCAAATATAACCAAATATTATTTCTTAAAAAGTTTTATGAAATTAAAAATTAATTGTAGTCAATTAAAACTAATTATAAGTATTAACAGATTTTTACATAGAGCACTTAAAACTAAATTTAACATTCAATTAAATTTACATATTAACACCTTGAATCAATCCTGGCATAAATAAAAACCCCTAAACACAAACAATACTTTATTTACACCCTTATATACATTTCGATTTTAAAGCAAACCTCATGAAACCGAAATGTACATCAGGGTTTTTATTAAAAGTTTTATTTGTGGCTAGGGGAAATTATTTATCTGAAAATATTACCGCACAGTTGTCCCAAGTTGTTTTTATATATTTAATCTCCATCAATCTGATTATTTGTGAAATAATTCATTAGATAAAAGTTATAAAACACAATGACTTCTAAACCGATTGATGGTTGTACATAAGGGTTTACATAAAACGTTTCAATTGTAGTTAGAGGTATTATTTATTTAAAATTACACTACAGTTTCTCCTAGTTGCTATTATGTATTAAGTGTGTAAACAATTGTATAATTCAATTTATTATTAGATAAAAGTTATCGATCAAAGTTTGTCCTAACAGTTTCCGATTGATTTGGCTGTTTATGTCATTTAAACATATTTAATGAAATTGGTTCTTTATAAGGGCTTAAATCAAATATTTTAATAATGGTAAGGGGGTTTTATTTGTGTAAATTAGAAAAATGCACACCTTTTCATTTTACTAAAGATATTTTTATATATATTGCCGTATGTATTGTTTGATACTGACAATATAATATTACTAAAAATATAGTTATTATAATGACGAATCTAAACTAAAACGAATAATACCATGGTTATAACAATTGATCGTCGCGTATGCGCATGCGCATATCACCAGTTATAAAGACTAACTCGCTGGCATTCCAGTCAGTGATGGGGCGGCGCGTGGCAGTGTATGCAACTGTGTTTGTCGTATCCCTGGCGTGCTATTACAACGGTTTGAGTGGTGACTTTGTACACGACGATATACCGGCGGTTGCTAACAACCCGGATGTGCTCGGTACTACCAGTGTTTTACAGGTGTTCAACAATGACTTTTGGGGCACTCCGATGTCGGATCTTAACAGCCACAAGTCCTACCGACCCTTGACTACTCTAACATTCAGGTACGGGATATTTTTTAATATTAAATAGAAAGAGGAGAAATTATTAATAAGCTAGCTGCAATAATAAACTGCTAAGGACATTCGATTATTAAAAACAATTTATTGGTGTAATATAAAAAATAATGAAGAGTCACAGAATTCTGACAATTTAGATTTTCAAACAGAGCAAAAAATTAGCATTTTTACCTATTGCTCAATAAATTCTTTTTTAAAAATATATAACTCCATTGCCACGTTGTTATAATAATACTGAACACACCAAAATAGACATGAGTTGACGTTCAACTAGTACGTTTGTGGATGTTTTGTATTGCCATCGTGCGATTTGTTCAATTTAAAAATATATTTATTAGATAAATTTCACCAATTTCCTTACCTAATTACATAATTTGAGTAGTTTTCTAGTTTTACTAAATATATATATATATATTAAAACAACATAGGTTATTCAAATACAAGAATTCTTGTATTTGAATAACCTATATTGTTTTAAATTATTAAACAAGAAAACGTATTATATATATATATATATATATATATATATATATATATATATATATATATATATATAATACGTTTTCTTGTTTAATAATTTAAAACAATATAGGTTATTCAAATACAAGAATTCTTGTATTTGAATAACCTATGTTGTTTTAATATATATATATATATATATTTGACCAACACGTTATTAAAACACGATTATAGAAACACTGAGTATATGTCTAATACTTATTATTTACTTTTTGAATAGCTGTCTCCACTCAAGCGATAATTACAAATATGTGCCAGACATATTTGTCCAAATCAATAACATATAGAAGTTTTTAGTTTGTTTTATAAATTAATGGAGTCTAATTTCTTAAGTATTATTTATGCTTATAAATTTGAATGACTTTATAAATGATATAATGAAAATGTTGTTAAAAACTTCAATACTACAAAAATAATAAATAAATAACTAGTTTATCAAGTTATTTAGGAATAAACCCTTATGTACATATCCATGATCATGCCATCATTATGAAAGAGCCCTATTACAAAATTACAATGTAGAATTATATTTTAAAACATCCCAATACCACAAAAATTATTAAAAAGTAACTAATAAATCAAGTTACCTGAAATTAAATCCTTATGTACATTACGATGACCATGTCATCGTCATCAGAGTGTCCTAATACAAAATAACAATCTAGGATACAGTAATTTTTAAACTAGACTGATCAAGTACACACACAAAAAACAGTCTAGTTTTAAATAATTGTATTCTAGAATACTTTTTTAGTAGGACCTTCTAATGATGATGGCATGGTCATCGAAATGTACATAAGGGTTTAATCTCAAGTAATTTGAGATATTAGTTATTTTTTAATATTTTTGTGGTATTGGGGTGTTTTATAATATTTTTAGTGTCATATATTGTGCCACTGTGCTCTTGAAATTATACCACTGTGCCCTTGCTATTGTACCACTGTGATCTTGATATTGAATATTTCAAATATGTTCTTAAATTTGTTTTAAAAGGGATGCAAGGGCTTAAAATTGAGTGCTATTGTAATATAGAATCAAACTGTATTTTGAATAGACCCATAAAATATTAATTCAAGTACATTAGGGTAATCACCTTAATTCAATACCGTACACTTTAAGATTTATACACTTAAACATGATTGTAGCAAAATATATTACTGCTTCTACCTATGAGTTAAAAGATAGTCTTCCGGGAAACTTACAGGGAAAATTGGATATTTTAAATAAAATTAAACTAAAAATAGCGATTAAAGTAAATATTTACTTACTGTTTAAATTACTAACTGAAAGTATTTAGTTGCAGATATTTTGGGAGTTTAGAGTAACGGTAAAACTTATTTAAAAAAAAAATAATAATAATAATAATCATCTTGAATTTTGTAGTCCTTTACGTTCGGTGAATCTTAATAATAACCTAAACAATAGTTTACGACTATCCGAACTATAAAAGTTAATAAACGTTAAAGTTCGGATAGTCGTAAACTATTGTTTAAGTGATTAATAATGATATAATAGAGATACTAAAAATCGATAAAAGTAAAAATCAATAATTCTTTATTTGATCATTTTGTAATATATACAGGCACAATCTACTGAGTATTAAAAATAATAAAATACATACAATTATGTATGTATAGAGGGGATAAACAAGTGTAAGCGTCTATACTTGGAAATATCCTATGATAATGCACCTACACGTTAGAGGTGCTTAAATGGCTAATTTCTTTGTAATATAGTGTAATACCAACCAAATATATGTAGCTGTTTCATATTAAAGATAAAATTTAATAATGATAATACACACACACACATATATATATATATATATAATAAAAAAACGATTTAAGATTGAATCCAATTCCAATCATGCAGTTCCAGAAGACACTATAGCACTAATTATGCCATTAAAATATCTTCGTTTCGAAATCACTGTCGTCCAATAAGACGGACTGAGGACAATTTTAATTTTAAACTAGTAATATATACATAAAGTCTATTCCTACTTAGGTAAAAAAATATTTCATTTGCCAATTAATAAATAATTACAATTAATTTAAATTATGTGACAACTTATGACAGAATCACAATATTAAGTGAGAAAAGAGAAGGCGAAATTATTTATTAAAATTATATGAGGAAATAATATTTGAAGAAACTGTGTAAACATCAAATGGTATCCATTACACGTTTAACAAAATGTATTTGAAGTTGAGTGTAGCAATAGAAAGTACTTTGTTACCGATTGTAAATTTAAGCAAGTTATATCTATATATATATATATATATATATATTAAGGTGAGTGTAAACTAATAGTAAGAATAGAAAAATGAACTCAATGAAAGGAAGAAAAAGATAATTTTTGTGAAGTTATTTAAAATTTAGTGTTAAGGATATATTGTAATTTATTTGAAGGGACTTTGAGTGTCTATGTAATAGGGGGCACTACATTTTCGGTTGAAAGGGAAAACTATAATTATATAAAATACTAAGGTAGTAATTAAACATAGTATTATCATTATATACATCAGTATTTGAAAATACTGATATATGAAAGTAATTCTTATTAATTTTGGGAAATTAGGCCTACATGAGCGAAAAACGTTTGAATGTACTGATGTTGGTGATACTAAGAGTAGAAGTCGATTAAAAACACCTAAAGATGTACAATACAAAATTTGAAAATTTTATTTATAATTATAAACAAAAAGTAGCGTAGGGTCATTATACATTTAGAGTAATATCTCGGAATTTCTCTTTTTAAAATTAAACATAAATAATTATTGATTATTTTATAAAAACAATATAAGGCCTGTTAAAATAATTCAACTTTTATGTTCAACAGATATTTTTATAAATGTAACCGTTTTGTATAAATAACATTGCGAAGTAATATCAGCGATATTACTAAGGACTGAAATGATACTTTAAATTTATAATTGCTTCCTGGAGGAGATTGTTGCTCTTCGACAGAGTTATATTACTGTATCTGATAGGATTTACCATTTTCCTTTGCTCTTTCGCACTGTCTTTGGAATTTTCACCGTTGTATCGTAACGCACTTCAAAATTTAAAACCCGATCTCTTCATGCGGTCTCTCCTACATCAGTTTTTCTAACCATTAGGGTCGTCCAAGTTTTTCTTAACACCAATCACATTCAATTCATTAAAGTGTATTTTTTCTCAAAAATATCAGTAAGCTTAAAGAACTGATTGTGACATCTTGTATTATTTTTCAAGGTTTCCAATGAAAAATGAATTATATATATATATATATATATATATATATATATATATATATATATATATATATATATATATTGTTATTCTTGATGATGTTGGTAGTTTAACAACTAAAAGCAATGGATTGAATATTCAATAAATTATTCTTGTGTATTGTATTTTTTTGTAACTACGTAATACAATAGGCCTATAAATAAATAAATATATTTGCATATAAATATATTCTAAGATATATTCTATTATTTCAATTCCACTAACTGGGGGCTCTTTTAATATTTGTATACATTCTGAAGGACGCGACGCGACAAACCTTATATTCTATGTATATAAAAGGCATTGGTTTCTAAACAGAGTAACACAAACAGGTATTAGACTCAACAATAAATATTGATAATTATTAACAGTTATAAAATAAAGTTAGTTTTTAATTTAATTTTTAACATAACTTTTTTTGAAATTTTGTAGTCCATTACGCTCGGTGAATCTTAATTAATCACTTAAACAATAGTTTATGACTATCCGAACTTTAAATTTTGTAAATTTCTCAAAACTTACTGAGACGGAACGTTTTAGTAGGATCGCTATGTAGCGATCTTCATCAGTATCTTCTGATTGGAGATGTCAGGTCAAGCGGTGACGGTTTTAAAGGCAGATTTTCGGTAGTATCAAAATGCACAGACATTTACCATTACCTAAAAATCTTACAAATCATCAAAAAAGAACCACATCTCAAGACACTAGAACAATATGAAATTTACAGACACAAAAACACAAAATACAAATATATTAAAAGGACAAACACAATACAAATCATAGATACTCTTTGATACTCTACAAAACCTGCCTTTAAAACTGTCACCGCTTGACCCGACATCTCCAAGCAGAAGACATTAATGAAGATCGCCACATAGCGATAGAAAACGTTCTGTCTCAGTAAATTTTAACAAATTTACAAAACTTAAAGTTCGATAGTCATAAACTATTGTTTAAGTGATTAAATACATTTTTTCATTTATAACAAATTTCAAATTCATAAACGAATTCACATATACTATTTTGAACAAATGTTTGTGTGTTTACGTAAAATTTCAATAGATGTAAGATTCCTACGGGAGTTTTTACGAGTATTTTCTGGAGCTTAGATATTTGGTATCTGGAATCAGAGGCGTTAGAAAAAAGATAGCCACAACACCATCATTTATCCATTTTTATATTATATTCACAAATTCGAATATTACGGATTTTACACAAATCAAATCGGAATTCTTGTTTCTTATTAAGTGATCAGCCTAATGAGAAAGTGATAACACCCAAGGCAAAGGCATCTGCTTTATTAGGAAATCGGAAATAAAATACACTAAAAATACAAATTAAAAAAGATATATTTTTACATCGCTACTTCATAACCGTAAATGCACTTATGATCATTACCAGGCCGAAGTTGCGATTATAAACATTATTTATATTTAATAGGCTATAATCAGCTTTTGTAGGCATACAGTGTTAATAATATGACATCATATTATTTATGCTGTTAATTTCCCTAATATTCAAATTTACGTATTATTATTAGGTGCTTATGATCATTACCAGGTCGAAGCTGAGATTGGTAAACATTATTTGTATTTAATAGGCAATAAACAGCATTAGTAGGCAATCTGCGTGGATAATAGGATATCATATAAATTACTCGGATATAATAGCTGTTACTACGTTTATTTCCCTATTGGTCAAGTTTGTGTTATTAGTAGGAGCTTAGGATCATTACCAGGCTATTACAGTCATTAGTAATAATTTATTATAATTAATAGGCTATAAAGAGCATTAGCAAGCAATTACCGTTAATAATAGGATATCAAGATAATTACTCGGATATAAGAGCTGTTACTACGTTTATTCCCCTATTGGTCAAGTTTTTATTATTAGTAGGAGCTTAGGATCATTACCAAGCCAAAGCTGCGATTAGTAAAAATTATTTGTATTTATTAGGGCTTAAAGAGTATTAACAGGCAATCACAGTTAATAATAGGATATCGCGTTAATGACACGGATATAGTCGCTGTTACTACGTTCATTCTCCTAATGGTCACGTTTATGTATTATTAGTAGGCGCTTATAATAATTACGAATCCTCATCGGCGATTAGTTAAAATTATTTGTATTTAATAGGCTATAATCAGCATTAGCAGGCAGATATCATTAATAATTTTATATCACGTTAACTACACGGATATTATTCGCTTTTACTACGTTTATTCTCCTAATGCTCACGTTTGAGTTATTATTGTTAGGCCCCTATGATCGTTACCAGGCACTATCTGCGATTACCAAAAAAATTATTTATACTCTCTCTCTCTCTCTCTCTCTCTCTCTCTATATATATATATATATATATATATATATATATATATATATATACGAGTATATATACTAATTTCGGTGTTATTACCGTAATTACCTGGTTTCCGATAGGGTATTCATGGGAGTAATTGGTTATTTGTTTGAGAATGTGTGTTTGTTTGTTGTATTACCATCTGTATTATTTGCTAAGAATATATGGTACCAATATTGTGTCAACTGTGGAAAATATATTTGTCTTATTACAAAATTCTATTGAAACATTTTACACGAGTAAATTATATTGGATACAAAGGCGTATTTCTGTAATGACGTATTAAATTCACCAACAACGGAATGAATATTAAAGAAGAGCCGAACCCCATGTACGAACTCCAATTTACAGCGGTGTCAAACGAATTCCGGGGATTTTCAGTTCTAGCAGCTTAATTTTCGCTCTTTGTTCGGGGTTAGCATTAATGTAATTTATTGCCCACAGTGGTTTGCTAAACACAACCTATTCAATGTAAGACCCGAACAATGCCCCCGCGTTTCGAGTCCCCATTAGTTCCATAAAATTACCTCATAATCGTCCACTTTAATTATCTAAACTTTATGATCCTTGTAATGGAATGCTTTTGTTTTGTAGTAATTATTGTAAACACGCACATCACAAGCGATTAATTACAATGTATTGGTAAAATAAATTTTAGGCATTGCTGCTTTCAATCTCCTTTTAAAATTAATTACGGAATTATTCAGTGCCAACATATTACTGTCGTATAGGATTTCATTATATAAAAGAATGGATACACATTAAAATGCTCATTCCTTGTTATTTTGTAATTCCTAATAAAGGTCAATTGTAATTAATTATGTGCGTGCGTGTGTGTGTGTGTGTATTTATCTTTGCAACACTGTTTTCTTCTATTCACATATCACTTATAAGTTAATGTGCTTAAGCAAGAATCTCACTTGGTATGTTTGCGAGTCGACTTTCAAGCGCTTATTAACTATCGACCTTATTTTCGAGCGTTTTAGAAGACACAAACGAAAATGAGAGCACTGTAAATAATATGCTCTCGAAAAACGACTCGCAAATGTCCAAAGTGAGACTTTTCTTATAATACATGAAAGTGATATATAATTTATACATACATATATATATATATATATATACATGTGTGTGTGTGTGTGTGTGTGTGTGTATGTGTGTGTGTGTGTGTGTGTGTGTGTGTGTGTGTGTGAGTGAGTGAGTGTGCTAGTGTGTGTGTAATGATAGTTCTATATTGATACGGTCAAGACAAGTGCATTTTGAAAGTTAATAATAACTCTTACCGTTTACGTAGCAAAGAAAACAAAATTAAGATTATTCCGCGTAAAATAATGTCCTAATTTCAAGCTATTGCGCGAAAACAAATAATGTACGCTCTAAATAATCGTCTGATGTTTATGAGGCATGAGCTGACTCGCATTGCTTGTTTCCTAAACAATAGGAGAGCAACCAATACATTTTTATAAAAATATTCAAATCCGTTCTTTTGTTTAACACGAATTATAAAGTGAACCGTGCTTTAAGATAATCAAGTGCATAATGCATTATTTCATTAAAAGCACCAAGCCCTCGCACTCCCACACGCACGCACATGATTTTCATTACTTAATAGCGCTTTTTTATATAATACTCAAATAATAACTATTTATTTTTTGAGTATTCCTTTAAGAACACTTTTTTGACAGCACCAGTTAATATTATACTTCAATAGAAAGGGTCTATTCATAATAGACCTGTTATGTCATACATCTACACAAATTTATATAAGTATCTGTGAGTAATATGGTCGGAGCTGATTAAGTTTAGACAGAGTCTTACACACAGTAAGTAGGGAAAAGCTTAAGTACGTCCATTAGTCTCTTGAAATAGCGTCATCTTGTATGTAGGAAGTACTATGAGTACCTTGGGGTTGAGTGGTTGGGATTCGACGGGGCGCAACGTGCGGGCTATCAGTTCCCCCCTTCAATATTCAATCTGGCCAGGGATCTGCTGGAGTGTCAGGAACTGCTTAACCGAGCAGAACGCCCTGTAGTACCTGCGGCTGGATGTCAAGCTTGCCCTAACAAGGAACACGTTTGTCTAAAGCAGAGGCATCTAATTCCTGGACACTTTAAAGAATTAATAAACCTTGCTGTAGATAAATGACTTAGTGGACAACGAAAGAGGCCTTCGAAGAGGAAGTCCTTGCGACACCACCATAAACCTCTTCCTCTCCCGATTTATAAATATTACTTCTGTCTCATGAAATACGACATAAAATCGGATCACTACCGTCTCCACGACTAGAAGTGCAGTTATGGATCCCGATCCCCTGCTCAAGGAATAGCCACTTAGAGCTGTCGTTGACGCCATCGAGGAAGAGGCCTATCTATACTAGTTAGCGCTGCTTGAACAATCAAGGATGGGTGTTAGCTATTATGTAAGTGAAATAATCAGAATGTTTATTAAATCTTCTAATAAAATATTAGGTTACACAATATACCACGAGATGAAAACTACGATTTTCTAATATCTTCATTATTAATAAACTTGTACTTTTGAAGATATTAAATTACCTTATTCGCCCAAATTAACAGTAATGAAACTGAATCAGCTATAGTTGCCTTCTTTCAGATATGAAGTCGTTCTTGGTAGTTTTATAGGAGACCTCAGGAGATTTTGTTGTGCCGGAGACCGTCATTTTCGTTCACAACGGTTCACAATTTAATACAGTAGTATTTACTAAACATTTATAAAATATCAGGTATAAATGAAGACAAACGTTAAAAATATGAACATCCAAGATTTCCAAATGATTTTAAACTGGAAAATAGTGGAATCAAATGTAAGCTTTTCCCTTTAAAATACAAACCTCTGAAAATGCCATGGATAAACTTTATTCCCTACATATGATTAAAATATCTAAATATTAGGTAATGTATTAGACAAAAATAGAACTAAAATTTAATCAGCTGCAGTGTAATTAGCGATATATGGTCATTCATAGTCGTTTTGAAAACCTGCCTTTTCGTTCACAATGGTCTCAACAAGATCGTGCAATCATTCACACTGGCTTAGACAACATTGCTTTCGTTCAAGAAACTTTTGCAACCGCCTCATCTCCCTTAAAACAAACCTTCTTTACCCAGCCCAACCCCCTGATCTAACTTCACCCGACGCACTCGCCTGGGGAATGATGAAGAAGATTTTCAGTGATGACCTACTAACCACCATAGTCCAACTGCAGGAAAAAATAAACCAAGAAACAACCCCTCTTCACCAAAATGATGCAAAACCATCAAGATCGGTACGAGTGTTTCCTAAAATTAAACGGAGGTCATCTATAACATGTTAATACTCGAGTCTAAGACATTTAACTTCTTTTTACTTGTACGTGTTATAAAACTATGTAGATAAAGTAAAATCTTAAAACTGTTTCAGTATCGTTTAATTTGGAGCATACGGTATTATAATTTTTTTTATAATAATAAAACTTCTAACTACCATGAGAATATATTTAATAACATAATTAATCTCTCCATTGTTAACTAGAAATTAGTCTTCAATTACAACAGTAATGTCGTAACACGATATAGACGCAGAATAATTTAAATCGCGTTCCAGATTATACGTGCACGCTTTTAAAAGTAAATATTGAATTGGTTACAGAGAACGCGTAAACTGGAGGGAAACATGTGCGCGCAAAGTGTATGTGACGTCACTGCATTATACAACACCAATCTCAGTATCTCGAGGGAGGGCCCTTCACCCGAGTCGTGCTAAGAAAGCCTAGATACCAGGCGCGCACTGAAAAAGCATTAATAATGTACGCCATTAATCTGTTTCAATTCCAAGACGTTGGTGAATGATGTAGGAAATTATTTAGTATTTAATGAGAACATTGTACCCCTAAAGTGCTAACCACGCAATACATAAGTGTAAACACGAAATAGGTAATGCAAAATCAATTCATGTAAGTAGATAATTGTTTTAGTATTGTATTTATTTTACTTAGTTAAATATTTGTGTAGAATTAAATTTTTTAATTTTAATATTGTTTATTGTTTGAGCTAAATAAATGAAGATTTTAGTTGGAATTTTTATAGGTTATCCCTTTTTTACGCTTAGTTTATGATATTTTTTTATTAGTATTTGAATTTTGAACAGTTATTTAATTACTTAAATAAGACTTTCTTGTGAATTTCAAATACCAAACAATTAGTTTCTGGTCACTGAAGTGTGATATTTGACAACAAAATGGTATGTCTAGCAAGCTGTATGTGTATAGATTCGGTGCTAATACCGTTACAGTGTGTTGAAATAAACTTTATGTTTAAGTAAGTTGTAAACCACGACGGTTTTGGTATTCGTAATGTAAAAATGAGTTATATTCCGCTCCACGTTGGGCACAAGCGATTTGTTTCTACAATGGCAAAGCCTTCTGAAACCGTAGATGCATTAATTAGGGTTTAATTAGTTCAAATTGAGATATATGAAAAGTAAACAAGTTTTAAGCAAAGAGAAAACATGTTTTGTATAGCGTTTGTGTGATTCGAAGCGTGATATATCTTTGTTTACCGGAGTAATGAGAGAAAATGTGTTAATGAAGTGTTTCAACTCACTATAATTCATTATTATTGTTTGTGAAACGTTTTTATGTAATAATAAAAATTAAAAAACAAGGAAATATCACTTGAACAAATATATATATATATATATATATATATATATATATATATATATATATATATATATATATATATACACACAAAGTGTCCTTTCACTGATAGGATTGGCAGACTCTTTAGGAGGAATTGCATACGTTCTGTCTACAAACCTAACATCACCATCGATAAGGTTCTTGGTATCGCCAAAGATAAGGCGCCTTCTAGGAAAACCAACGCGTTTACAGCGTTTCTTGTGGAGTTTGTATAAAATCGTACATAGGCCAAACGAACATACGTATCTCAGGGGCTTGAGGAGCACAAACCTGCCCTCAATAACAAGCAGAAAACGTCAGCTCTGTACAAGCACCACAGTTGTACAGGTCATACTATTGATTTCCAGTCTTGCCGACAGATTGCTCAGTGGAAACCTACAGAACTAGAATTATACGTGAGGCTGTCGAAATAGAGAAGCAAGAGAGTCTTAACAAACGCCATGATACTTTGAACTTGCCCGGTGTGTGGTAATGTGTCATTGATAGATTTTAGGTGAAAAAAGGAAAGGAATGTGAGTAATTGTTTGGCTCAGGTGTTTATGGATTGACGTCAATAGGCAGTGGGCATATAGAAGCAGAGTTGCCTGCGATCCTTCATTCGCTTTTCAACTGTCGTTGGATTCACTTCGATGCTGGATGATTTTATACACTCCAGAATAAACGGATATTCTCCGGATAGTAACTATTCTTCATATTTTTCCATCCTTGAAGAAATATGTATGACCATATAGACGTATTTCTTCACGGATGAAAAATGATGAGTAGTTACTATCCGGATTACAACCGTTCATTCTGCACTGCATAAAAACGTAGTTTCATCGTTTCGTTAGAATTTTACCTAGCGTTTACGAGTAGACACGAGCATGTACTGTTAAAACACGGATCATAACCATTGTAATAAATAACTATGTAATATACTGTGGTTGTTGATTTTTGTAAATTAACCATACCTTTTATTTGAGGAAACATTTATTATTGAAGTATTTTTTGCTAAAAAAACACTTAATCCCCATAATGCTCAACCCCACAACAACAATATGCTAAGAGTCTATTCAAGGCCTGTATAATAATATCAATTCTATGTTCTTAGGATTAAATGTTCTTCCAAGCTCCTTCTTTCTTGCTATAATTCTAAGTCTCTTCATGTCTCTACGTAACTCCATTTAATATCACCCTCCGTTCTTAGAACTGACATGTTTGTTTTGTTAACGTCTTTCGGAGAATATTTATTAATCAGAGCGTTCGGATGAGACAGAGTTGACGTAGATCCAACCTAAAGGTGTCACAGGAGAATAAATTACTAATGACCGTAGGACGGAATGTAAGGTTTAGAGGATTTCCCCTCTCGCCATCATGGTCACTTATTTGTAGCCCCAAACGGAGGAACCCTTGTTTTGTGCTCTTTCAAGATAAACAAAAACAGGATTTGTCATGGAAATCCGTATCTTCCCACCGCCACAATCTACCAAAACCATTTGTTTGTATCCGTTTTCGTGCTACAGTTTTGCTGATTGTAATATAACAGTGAATCTTGACAAAATTGTTTCATATCTAATAACACTATGGATCACTCGTTTAGCAATATACTGTGTTTTAATTCTCATTTATGCGATGGATCGTACATTGCGTTTGTTTTATTCACATTTAATTCCAAATTATTAGGGTCTAACAAGTACTATAAATAAAATTTGTTACAGTTAATTCCTAATAAGGTTAACACTGACAAATTTTATTTTAGTTACTTTTCAATAAATAATAAGTTTTATTTTCTTTGTTTTTAATTCATAACTAACACTGTTTGTTTTATCATTAGTTACATCATTTTCGTAAATCATTTTAATGATATAAATAATACACAAAGACGCCAAAACAAGCAATATAAAAAAGTTCAAAGTCGTTTCCTACTGGTGCATTAAACAAAACTTTTTTGGTTGTTACTTTTTAACAAATAATTGCAAATAATATAAATAAAGTGTTGTAGCCTATGCTTTAAAACAGCTGTTCTACCACATAACCTATAACATAAAATCTACTGTTTTATGAAATCATATGTTAAGACTCATTTTAATGTAAATAGGACGAAATACATATATTGCATATTTTGCCCCTTTCGTGAAATGTTTTTCTCCCATATAAAAGTATATCTAATTCATTATTAAATTTAAGAAATGAATTGATATTTGCAAAAACTGAATAACATCAAATGTTATCAATAACAAGTTTTAAAAAAATGTACTTAACGTGAGTGGATAAATAAAAAGTATTTTATTTAGGAATGAAATTTTGAGCAAGACATTTATATAGATGTAGAAAAACTGTGAAATAATAGTAAGAATTGAAAAATAAGGTATTTTTGAACTTTGACAAATTTTAGTTAAAAGTCGGTTATTTGCGTTTCTTAAGATTGCATTATATAGGAACAGAAAGTGTTTTCAATAGTTAAAACATATCCTC